>JAODAL010004084.1:0-162277 GCA_025379985.1 Phyllomedusa bahiana
GGGGGAAAGGCCCTGACAGGAACGAAACCTAAATTTCATCTTTTTTCCCTTTTTTTGGCCTTCAAATTAGCCAAGAGAGAATGTCCTGTGCCCAACGTATATGTGAGTTTACGTTTTAACACAATTTAAAATGTTAAAAAAAGACAAAAAACTCCCCACGATTTGTATTTACTCTCAAAATATTTCTGTATGAGACCAAAGCAAGTTTTCATTCTCACACCTCTTATTTTGGCTGCTTTTTTATGTTTTCACTTGAGCAGTGAAATTTAATGAACTGCGGTATGTAATCTAAGGCCATTCAGGATTTCCTTAGCTCAAGAGGAACTTCACAATGCAGCCTTGGCAGGGAAGCATTTACGATCACGGTGCCGCAAGCCCATAATAGCATCCCAGGAACGAGGGAAAGTGACAGGGAGACATAAAGTGCTACATCAAAAACCTAATAAACTTTAGAAAATTAATATGAAAATGCCTTGAATTGCTGAGTTCTATGCACCCCTGTAAGTGACCTTGCCCTATTAAAAATAGTGATGTGTACCTGTGAGCTGAGCTTCCCCGTCTCCTCTCTTGCTTAGGATAAATGATGGTGGTTGCTCCCACTGGTACACCCATGCAGCCATATTTCTAGACCGTGTCTAACCTGGTTTTACTGTATAATCGTATGGTCAAATGGGTTCGTACCCTAGCATGTTGGGACGTACTCAGAACTCGCACAGAACAGAACTCTTCATTCTGTTCTATGGGAGTTCCCAGTTAAGGGAGAGCGCTGTTCTCCATTCTGTTCTAGGGGCGTTTCCAAGACAGGTGAGGGCTGTGTTCTCCATTCTGTTCTATGGGAGTTCCCAGTACAGGGGAGCGCTGTGTTCTCCATTCTGTTCTATGGGAGTTCCCAGTACAGGGGAGCGCTGTGTTCTCCATTCTGTTCTATGGGAGTTCCCAGTACAGGGGAGCGCTGTGGTCTCCATTCTGTTCTATGGGAGTTCCGAGCACAGGAGAGCGCTGTGTTCAGCCATAGCATAGAATGGAGAGGTGTGAACAAGCGTGACCAGATCTCTATTGTTCTATGGGAGTTCTGAGTACAACTGAATATTCCGCTCCCCTGTACTGGGAACTCCCATAGAACAGAATGGAGAACACAGAGCTCCCCTGTACTGGGAACTCCCATAGAACAGAATGGAGTAAACAGCGCTCCCCTGTACTGGAACTCCCATAGACCCGAATGAAGAACACAGCGCTCCCCTGTACTGGGAACTCCCATAGAGCAGAATGGAGGGAAAACAGCGCGCCCCGTACTGGGAACTCCCATAGGGGCAATGGAGAGAACACAGCGCTCCCTGTACTGGGAACTCCATAAAACAAATGAGAACCAGCGCTCTCCGTACTGGGAACTCCTATAAAACAGTATGGATAACACAGCTCTCCCATTACAGGGAACTCCTATAGAACAAATGGAGAAAAACTGCGCTCCCCTGTACTGGGAACTCCCATAGAACAAAATGGAGAACACTGCGCTCCCCTGTACTTGGAACTCCCATAGAGCCGAATGGAGAACACAGCTCTCCCCTGTTCCCGTGATAGGTTATGCCATCAAAGTGTATAGTGGGAACACCCTTTTAAAGGGGTTGTTCATTTCCTATTTGCAACAGAGACTGACATCACAATCCTTCCTTCTCCGACTGAGTCTTCCGGCCGACATAGCACAGCAGCTCATTTTTAACTTCCTTCGGACCACTCGCTTAGAACCTCCATCTTCAGGTCGACACAACAGTTGTCCCTCACGCCGTTTCTGTTTTGTGCTGTCAGTCCCCCCTAATCCTAATGTACAATAAAATACTGTTTTAGAACCCATACAGTTAGTACATGCTGTCATGTAGGAACTACAAGTACCAGCATGCCACAGTAGCATATGAGAGACAGAAAGTGAGGTGAAATCTTCTAAACAAGGGCACATACAGCAAAACAGATGTAAAATCCCTTCCAAAGCTAAAAAACAAAACAAAATGTTCCTGTTTTAACTTACATACAAATTCAACTTAAACGGTTTGTCTCACTCCATTGATTCCCCTACCTCAGTCCTGTTTTTTTGGTTTCATTTTTAATTTAGGGGCGTGTTTATGGCTTCTACAGGGGGCAGTAGAAACCAGGTCTGTAGCTAAAGCAAAAGTGCGGCACCCACAGGAGGAACAAACAGGTCTGAGCATACAACCATGCGGACAGCCTATCAGGGAGATCGAACAGGTCTGTACATAGCAAACCAGTGCTGAGCTATCAGCAGAGATCAAACAGGTCTGTAGCTTTGAACCAGTGCTGGCAGTCCTGTTCAGGAGAGACGAACAGGCTTAGCTATAGTGACCAGTGCTGGCAGCCTATCAAGAGAGATCGAACCAGGTCTGTAGCTATAGTGACCAGCGCTGGCAGCCTATCAGGAGAGATCACACAGGTCTGTAGCTATAGCAACCAGTGCTGGCAGCCTATCAGGAGAGATTGAACAGGTCTGCAGGAGAGAATACAGGTCTGTAGCTATCAAACCAGTGCTGGACAGCTTCAGGAGAGATCGAACAGATCTGTAGCTATAGCAACCAGTGCTGGCATGCCTATCAGGAGAGATCGAACAGGTCTGTAGCTATAGCAACCAGTGCTGGCAGCCTATCAGGAGAGATCACACAGGTCTGTCGCTATAGCAACCCGTGCTGGCAGCCTATCAGGAGAGATTGAACAGGTCTGCAGGAGAGAAAACAGGTATGTAGCTATAGCAACCAGCGCTGGCAGCCTATCATGAGGGATTGAACAGATCTGTAGCTAAAGCGACCTGAGGAGCTGATGCAGCCCATACAAGAGGGGATATCTAGGAATAGGTAGGACACTGGTAATGGACACATATTGTAAAGTGAATTGTTTCTGCAAGATCTTTAACATAAAAAGCAGCAATCCCTGTAGTGAGACAACCCCTTTAAGAACAAACCTACAGTCCCTAACTGGTGTTTGCCTGTATATTAATTTTTTATTTTTATTTTATCAGGGCAGCAATACTTTCAATTTATTAAAAAATAATAGACAACAGTTTTAACTTTTTAATAAGAACTAAAATTGGTTACAAAAAAAAAAAAGATCCACAATTTTTGACGTTTTTGCAGAATTCTACAATCCCTCAAGCTCTTCCGGAACCACTGACTGCGAGTGAAGCTGCCTCCAAAAAGACTCAGATAAAAACCAGGTAGGTTCCTCTTGTCCAAAAAATAAAAAATATTGAGCCTCTCACTCGTTAATGGGTTGTCTCCCCATAGACATCAATAGCATATCGCTAGGACAGGTCTTCAATGGGGACATGTCTTCTAATAGGTGCGCAATGGATTTCAATGGGAGAGTCCCAACCCCGTCTCTTGTTCTAAGTGCTGTTACAGCAGATCTTATCCCCTGCTTGTGCACACAAGCTTCCCTAGGTTGCCGACCACCTTTCTGTGTTCTCAATTCTTCATCAGCCCTGGCTGGGAACGGTCAGTATAGTCACTGCCTGCTGTGTCTTATCAGCAGCACAGGAGCTAATTCAGAGGTTTTACAAGTAAAATGTTAATGACAATTGCCAGGATCGGTGTCTGGGACAATATGGGCGACATGTCAGAAAAGAGCCGCCCCCTCGCCAGTTTTAAGGCGCATTAAATGAGTGCATAGTGCGCCTGAATGAATGGACATGTCAAAAATCTGGCGTCTGGTCTACCCTGCATAGTATAATTGATGGGCCTAATCTAGGTGCATAGCATATCATTGCTTGCATATATGATGCACCTACATTAGGCGCATTTAAATGTGTCATGCCTGGCGTGAAAAGCGCGTAGTTCTGGTCTATGACAGTGCATTTATATAGAGAATAGGGTGACAACAGTTTTTTGGCGTAAAATACACAAAATGGCGCAGCCCTAATGGGACAAGTCGCCCTATAACTTGAAACCACACTCAACATGCAATGCCCCAGCAAAGACCATTGTATGTTGAAAATATTGTACCCTGAGGCCTTTGTAACTTGAGAGAGCACAGTGTTAAATTGCTTAAAGGGGTTGTCTATCTATAGGCATGTCGCTAGGTGCAAGTCCAATCACTATCTAGAGAACAAGTCCCCAAAACTCTTCATTTTGAACAGAGAGGTGGTTGGGACTCTCCATTGAAATCCATCCTGCACCTCTCAGACATTGATGACCTATCCAAGCGACATGTCATCAATGACTATAGTGAAACAACTACTTTAAAATTTAACACAGAGCTCCCTCAAGTTACAATGGCCTCAGGGTACAATATTTTTAACAAGCAATGGTCTTTCCCGGGACATTGTATGTTGAGTAATTGTTTCATGATACAATTTCCCAGACACTGATCCGGCCACTTATCATTAACATAATTACTATCATTAACATTTACTTGTAACCTCTGTATTAGCTGCTGATAAGACACAGCAGGAGTGACATTACCATCCCAAACATTCCCAGCCAGGGCTGGTGAAGCAATGAGAACATATAAAGGTGGTTGGCAACCTAGGAAAGCTTCTGTACACAAGCAGGAGTTAAGAACTGCTCTAACTCTGAAAGGAAGCAAAATCAGAATAGCAATGTATTTGGTAATAGTCTTTATTTAACGTTGCCTACATATTTAACATCTTAAACGTTGTTTTCTTTTTCCTCTCGCCTTTCAAGAGCCATAACTTTTTTCCGTCTACATAGACATAGAAGGGCTTTTATTTTTTGGGACAAGATGTACTTTATAATGGAGTCATTGACTGCACTATAGAATGTACTGGGAAATGGCAAATAAAAATTCTAATGGGGGTTTTGTTTTCACGACGTTCAGTCTTTGGTATAAATGATGAGTTCTCTGTATTCTGCAGGTCGGTACAATTCCGGTGATACCCAATATGTAGGGGTTTTTGTTATGTTTTAGCACTGTAAAAAAAAAAATCCAAAATAATCCAAATAATTTCCAATTATATCAATTTGTACTGCAGTGGGCTGAAGTGTACTTTCTATTGGTACAATGTTGGGGTACAGGCGACATTTTTGATCACATTTATTCCAATTTTCAGGGGACGTGACGTGATCCAAAAATTCTCAATTTTGGCGTTTGGAATTTTTTTTCTTCTATGATGTTCAGCGTACGGGATAAATTATGTTATATTTTAATAGATCCAACTTTTACCAAAGCGCCGCTACCGATTTATGTGTAACCTTTTTTATTATTTACTTATAAAATGGCAAAAGGGGGGTGATTTTAACTTTTAATTTTTTTTTTTTAAATGTTATACTTTAACATTTTTTTTTTTTTACATACCGTAATATTGAGTCCCACTAGGATGTTTGACCACTAAAGGGCTGGATTGTTAGTACACCCTTCTGCATTTTATAAACAATGCAAAAGGGTGTTCAAAGATGGCTGCTCCTGCCCCGGGGATACATGTTGATGATGGAAGCCTACACCATGTTAAATGATCGGCAACCCCGTGATCTCACCGCAGGGGTGCCGGTCAGAGTGAGCAATTAGCAGCCGCTACATAGAAGGTTAATGGCCATATACATCATAGGCTGTTAAGGGGCTATAGCCAATAGTGTGGGGCGAGTACCCCTTTCAGCTTTGCAGTCTGAACCATGTAAGTAACAGTAACAAGAGAGAAGTGTTCTTTGCTTGACGCCGCAGTATAGCCTTCATTTGCCCACATATCCGAAACTAGTTTTATATAACTAACAATTTAAAGCGGGATTGATACGAAGGGTTTCCCCAAGGTTACTACTAAGGTCATCTGACATAACATGAACCGAGTTATTCCAGTTACACTTGTTTTTTTGCTACAGTAATATATATCTATATATACTAGGTGCCCATGCCCACCCAAAATGCAAATTATATTTTTATATATATATATATTATATATTTTATATAATATATATATATATATATATATATATATATATTTATATTATAATATATATATATATACACACTCACCGGGCCACTTTATTAGGTACACCTGTCCAACTGCTCGTTAACATTTAAATTTTCTAATCAGCCAAATCACATGCGGCAACTAAAGTGCATTTAGGCATGTAGACATGGTCAAGACAATCTCCTGCAGTTCAAACCCGAGCATCAGTATGGGGAAGAAAGGTGATTTAAATGCCTTTGAAACGTGGCATGGTTGTTGGTGCCAGAAGGCTGGTCTGAGTATTTCAGAAACTGCTGATCTCCTGGGATTTTCACGCACAACCATCTCTAGGGTTTACAGAGAATGGTCCGAAAAAGAAAAAAACATCCAGTGAGCGGCAGTCCTGTGGCGGAAAATTTCCTTGTTGATGCCAGAGGTCAAAGGAGAATGGGGAGACTGGTTCGAGCTGATAGAAAAGGGAACAGTGACTCAAATAGCCCCCGTTACAACCAAGGTAGGCAGAAGAGCATCTCTGAACGCACAGTACGGCGAACTTTGAGGCAGATGGGCTACAGCAGCAGAAGAACACCGGGTGCCACTCCTTTCAAACTAAGAACAGGAAACTGAGGCTCCAATTTTTCCCAAGCTCATCGAAATTGGACCCGTAGAAGATTGGAAAAACGTTGCTGGTCTGATGAGTCTCGATTTCTGCTGCACATTCGGGGTGGTAGGGTCAGAATTTTGGGGTCAACAACATGAAAGCATGGATCCATCCTGCCTTGTATCAACGGTTCAGGCGGTGGTGGTGGGGGTCATGGTGTGGGGAATATTTTTTGGCATCTTTGGGCCCCTTGGTACCAATTGAGCATCGTTTGCAACGCCACAGCCCTGAGTATTGTTGCTGACCATGTCCATCCCTTTATGACCACAATGTTTCCCAACATCTGATGGCTACTTTCAGCAGGATAAAAGCGCCATGTCATAAAGCTGGAATCATCTCAGACTGGTTTCTTGAAAATGACAATGAGTTCACTGTACTCAAATGGCCTCCACAGTCACCAGATCTCAAACCAATAGAGCATCTTGGGATGTGGTGGAACGGGAGATTCGCATCATGGATGTGCAGCCAAAAAATCTGCGGCAACTGTGTGATGCCATCATGTCAATATGGCCAAATTTTGAGGAATGCTTTCCACACCTTGTTTAATCTATCCACAAGAATTTTTGGGGGTTCTGAAGGCAAAAGGGGGTCCAACCGTTACTAGCATGGTGTACCCAATAAAGTGGCCGGTGAGTGTATATATATATATATATATATTTATTTATATTTTTAATATATTATATATTTATATATATATTAAAATTTTATAAATAAATGAATGTGTGCCCACCCAAAATATCTATGTGCCCACCCAAAACATCTATGTGCCCCCATCCCCAAAAAGCCCCAGATACCCCTTCATTGGATCATTGATCCAATTAAGGCATATCAAAAATAAACGCAGGCCCCCTTGTTTTTTAGAAAAAAATGTTTGCGTTGTAAAAATTTTTAAAAAGGGGGGTGTGTCAAAAAAACTTATTTTTTAACTCACATTTTTTTTGTTAAACACATTTTTTGGATTTTTTTCTTTTTTTTCCAGATCCCTTCAATATTTTTTTTAAAAAATTCTTAATCCGTAGTTTTCACTTTCCATAAGCTAATAAACGCTGACACTTCCTGTTCTTTTGAGAGCTTTTCAGCATGTCCGCTCATTTTTCAGCACAAAGAGGGGCAAACTAAAGGAGGGAAACCCAAGTGAATAGATAAACGGGCCCCAGTCACAAGAAAATATCACAGTCCCCCTCCCTCCCTGCCCTTTTAAAAATCTCTTACAAATCTATGGGACAGAATCTGTTTTAAGATCCATGGGATGAAGCTGCTGTAAAATATCTCCGACGCTGTTAAAACAGTGCAAGCAAGAATGTTTCCCCCACAATCATATATAGAGGCTGAATAGAGAAATCTACAATCAAAAAAAAACGGGTGAGGGTTCCGGGTTGGAGTCGGAGCGGGCCACTTTTTTCATGGGCTCCTCACACTAATCCCCAAAAGGGGTTTTAAAAGTGCTCTTTTTTTCCTTTATACCCCTCTGAGGATTGGAAGGGTGTGCAGAGCAGTGAGGAAAACCCCTTTAAACCTTTGCCCCCCGGGGCCAAAGAGTTGCAGCAACTTTGTTTCCCCGGGGGCGTGGAGCGGCGGCATGGGTGGCGGGGAGTGAGCCGGGGCGGCAAACCGGAGCGGGGGAAGACCCCGGACGGCTGCTAGGTGACCCCCTACAGCTTACACGGGGGGGGCCGAGGAGAAACGGCAGGGAAAACCCTGTTGCCAAGGGAGGAAAACGCGGTGGACCCCGGGCGCCTGCTGATGGGGCCCCAGGCCCGGGGACAAACTGTCCCCCACAGGGATCTCCAAGCGGTGTGACCAACATCGAGCCCGGTGAGGTGTCGGGGTCTGGGCGGGAGCGGAGGAGCGCAAGACACCCTAAGAGGCAGCCATTAAGAGACACACTCGCGCAGCACTCTCATTTGGCGGGCTGGAGAGCGGGAGGGGCGGCCATTATACCCCCCCCCCCTTCTTCTCACGTACAGGCTGTTGCAGTGCGCCCCTGAACCCACATAACCCCACTGGTCTCCTGCCTGGTTAACGGACCGCACTTATTGTGTGGGGAGAGTCATTGGAGAGCCCGTGCTCCATACTGTCGGGTTGTTTGCTGGGGCCCGGACTGGCTGTGGGGCTGCAAACCTCCCGAGCCCCCCCCCCCCCGGCTTGTTCCTGCTGGTGGCGGGAGAAAAAGGGCGGGAACCCCGCCATTGTGAGTCTTCACATCATCCTCTGCAGGCTGTGCCCTTCTGCTGGGAGCAGAGATCACCACTCTGAGCCACACGCAAGTGGCATTTCTTACACAACTCTAAGCTCAGGCTGACACCCTGCGCTCCACTGTCATCTAACCGGGCATAAGGCCAGCAGTGGGGAGTTCACCCCCCTCTCCTTGTGCCAGGGAGAGAGGACACATTGCTTTCAACTAGGGTGGAGGAGGGGCAGCAGCAGAGCCCTGAGGGCCGAGTCAGAGTGATTGACTAGAGTACAGCTTGGCTTCTCTTATACGGGCGAGCAGAGCAACCAATATCTGCATAAGACCAATCTCTATTAAAAGGGTTGTCTCGCTACAATGATTGGGTTTTAATTAAAAGATCTTTAAAAAACAAGCAGCTTTGCAATATATGTTCATTACAAATATCCGACTGATTTTGAGTTAGCCCTGTTAGTAGTAGTGCATCAGCTTCTAAAATTTCTATAGCAGCCGACCTGTTGATCCTTATCTCACTGGCTGTCAGGTCTGTATGACTCATACAGGTCCGAGCAGAGAGCCACTCCTGCACAGAATGCTTCTGTAGTGGAGGGAGGGGGAGGGCTCTGGCTTCTGTGGCCCTGCTGCCTGGATTAACCCTGCCTGCTTCCTCCTGCTCTCTACACAGATAGATGTGACAGCAGTGAAGTGTGTTACTATAATCATGATGTGTCTGTGGAGCTGTCACTATACTAATAGAACAGATAAGGCATGTGAACAGTTCATGCTTTGCTGTACTAGTGACACATCCTGAGTATAGTAACACTTCCCAGCTGCCCTGTGTCTGTTCTGACAATGTAAGCTAAGCAGGGGGTATAGGAACACTTGATCAGCCCTCTCCTGTCTCCTGACTGTGGAGACAGCAGCAGAGCTGCAGCAGACCTAGGCAGGGACACACAGGGTTAACTCTGGCAGCAAACCCCCCCTCCCCCTTGCTGTATAGAAGTTAGGAGGGAGCTTTCTGTGTGCTGAGGGGAGGGGGGAAGAGGGAGGAGAAGAGGCAGACAAGTTAGCACACCCCTCAATTCAACTCCCAGCCACAGACAGAGGCTGAAAGCTTTTAATGAGACAACTCCTTTAAGACACAAAAACTCTTGCATCCGCGCGGCCCTTGATTATTGGAACTTTGGAACACAGCCCAGGCTTATGCTCATTGCTCTCCAAAGCAATGATAGCATGATATACATCTCTGCTCTTTTAGGGCAATCGGAATAACCAAGCAGCCTCTTGCTTCAACACAGAGACGCTATGCAGTTACCTCTGACCGCACCATATCCCTAGAGCTGTTGCTCCTCTTGAAATATAGTGCAGAAAGTTTGATCCAGAGACTTGGACTTATCTGCATACTTGTTTGAGTATCTGACTGACACCAACTATAACTCAGTATCACAGTGATATTATTTACTCTTCTTCCCTAGGAATAACAACTCTCTTGAGACATTAGTTGTTTAGTATTGTAGCAACAGAATAGATCATTGTGTGTGTGTTGTTTTTTTTTTTGTTCTTTTTTATTTCTTTTTCCTCTCATCTGGTCTAAGGGTTCTCCTGGAAGCCCTTACTGATAATACTACCAGAGGTCGCAGGTTGACATAACTTCTTGATCGCTTTTCACATGGTTTCAGCAATTTGTTGACGTGGCTCTTAGCATGGTAACAATGCGATAGCTATCTTGACTCCTCCCCCCTCCCAAAGGAAATTAAGACATTCCTCTTACCGCAATCCAGACCCTCCACAGAGGGTTATGGATAAGTATCTTTCCAAACAACAATCCAAGAGGCAGACGCGTCTGGCATCTTCAGGTCTAGTAGGGCCAAACAAATCAACCCAGATCTCCCCTCAAAAAAATATGGCGAACAAGGGTATAAACAAACCGCCTAAAGGAGATAAAACTCCGAAATTGTCGCAGGCTCCTCTGAGAGGTGATAACGAGCTGAACCCCTCGTCCCAAGAACTCCTCACTAGAGAGGACATCACTCCTCCTCGCCTCTCGCCTTCTAGCTCAGTGGGCGCCCACGTGGGTCCAGACCCCATAAGTGCGGAATCTGTGGCTCAGGAAGTGACGAGGTGTATAATGCCACTCTTTGACAAAAGGCTAGAAGTACTGCACACGTCAATCAACTCCGCCCTGGCTCTCATAAATACCAACACACAGAAAGTAGTTGATCTGGTCTAGAAACACCCCTAGAGTCAAGTGCCATTGAGAGAGCTCATAGAATAGGTCCCCAGAGACCGGCAGGGGAGAGAAACACTAGACCGAGACCTGTCAAAGCAAAATTTTTAAACTGGTCAATAAAAGAACAACTTCTGAGGGCCTATAGACGAAAGGATAGCCTACAAATCAATGGTCAGAGAATATTGTTGTTCCAGGACTTTTCGGCCAGTGTATCCCAAAAACGGAAACTATTCACCCCGATCTGCAAGCACCTACATGATAGGGCCATAAGATTTCAGTTACTATATCCAGCAAAGTTAAAAGTGCAGATTGAGGGCAGACAGGTGTTGTTTGAGGACCCGGTACAGGCAAGACGACATTTCCACATTGGAGAGGATATAAATGACTGATCACTACGAAAAGGGGGAGTGAAAGATTGACTATGCTGCAGAAGCAGTGCAGATGTTTGGTTTTACAACTTAGGTCATATAGGTTCTATGAGTTAAAATATTTATTCTTGTTTCTTGTGGCAACTGAGCTCGAACTCTCGAAGGCAGGTGTGGGCATGGCGGTGCGCGATCCCCCAGGGGCCGGGGACGTTTTGATTTCTGGATCCCCCCCCTCCCCCCGCTGCAGGCTGGGACAGCGGGGTTCCAAAGATTGCAGTTATCCTTGATTCATTTAGACCAGAGAAGGATTGAATCATGACACAATCTGTGCAGGAGGCAGGTTCTTCGCAGAATACCCTAACATTAATTACCTGGAATGTCTCGGGACTTAATACCCCGATAAAAAGGAAGAAAGTTCTTACGAATTTAAAACGGTTCAAACCGGACATAATATATCTCCAGGAGACCCACTGGAAAAGAGGCAAAAATTTCAGCTTAAAAGCACCTTGGTTGGACTCGTGCTTTTCAGCAGACTTCTCATCTAAAGCCAGGGGGGTGGCAATTCTCTTCCGCAGGGGCTTAAACCCCATAGTGGAAGAAGAAATTAAGGATGATAGGGGTAGATTCTTAATCCTGAGGGTATCCCTGGCGGGGACCTCTTATACCCTAGTAAATGTGTATGCGCCAAACCAATCTAATACAAATTACTTTGCAAATTTGAATGCACTCTTGGCCCAAAGGGGAGACACGAACGTAATACTTGGGGGAGACTTCAACGCCGTACAATGCCCAACATTAGACAAATCCAATCAATACTTACCCGTCACTCGGACCACGAGAGATGTGTTGAATCTGATGGAGACCATTTCTCTCTGCGACCCATGGCGCACATTAAATGCGAACTCAAAGGAATATACATTGCATTCTTCGGTTCATGATAGCTTTTCAAGAATCGATTATTTCCTCTTGTCTTTGACATTATGGGAGTCGGTGCAAGGCTCCTCCTATGCCATAACAATCTCAGACCATGCACCGGTCACGCTTGTCCTCCGCAGAATGCCTGCCCAGAGACCTCTCAAAACTTGGAGGTTCCCAAGTTATCTAGCGCAGTCAGATGACTTCAATTCCTTCCTTCAAATGCAATGGGCGAATTTTGTGGACGACAATCTGGCTCAGGCGGAAGACGCACCTCTGCTTTGGGCGACGGCGAAGGCGGTCATCAGGGGTCACATAATTCAATACGTCTCGAGGAGACGGAAAGAAGCGCACGCTAAATTCCAATCGTTGCACCAAACTTTGCTGTCTACCCAGCGCAGATTTGCGTCGGATCCCTCGCAGAGTCGGAAAGAAGAATACAAGGAGGCGAAAGGAGTCTTGGACTCATTTCTTCAAAGCCAAGCCTGCTGGCTTGTTAAGCTAACCCAAAATAAATACTTCCGACAGGCAAATAAATCTAGCCGTCTTCTTGCCCGCCTCACTAGGCCACAATACTCTCATAGAATGGTTAAAGCTATACGGGACCCAGGGACTAGAATGACGCGCATAAAGTCCGAGGACATAGCTAATGTTTTCAAAAGCTACTATGAAGATTTTTTTAGGGCTGCCCCAGCGGACACACACAAACTCGACTCTTTTCTAACCTCAAATCCCCTCCCAGGGTTGACGGAAAACCAAAAATCTCTGCTAGAGGAACCGATCACAGAGGGGGAGGTTAGAGAGGCAATAGCAGCATCCTCGACTTCCAAAACGCCAGGTCCAGACGGATTCAGCAATGAATTCTATAAAATGTTATCCCCCTCAATAGTACCAACACTAACTTCTCTACCAGGAGCAGGAGCCAATGGATTTATTTCTAGATTCCAGGACAATTTTAATTCCCAAGCCTAACAGAGACCCATTGGAAGTGGGCAATTATCGTCCCATTAGTTTGCTGAATAGCGACTACAAAATTTTCATGAAAATAATGGCAACTAGAATCCAAACTTTTCTGCCAATCATCATGCACCCCTCACAAAGGGGATTTGTATGAGGGAGGGAGTCAGTTTAAAATATACGAGAAGCAATAGCGGCAACGGTTAGGGCCAAGATGCTTGAGGCGGAGGGGTTGATGCTTCTTAGCCTTGACGCCACCAAGGCATTTGACACAGTCTCCTGGCCCTTCTTACAGAACACATTACTGCAAAGAAATTTTGTATTCAAGTTCAGGGAATTTATAAACTATATCCAAAAAGGCACTACTACGACCCTATTAATAAATGGGAAAATGACCGACCCAATAGACATCTTTAGGGGCTCGCGCCAGGGGTGCCCTTTATCGCCTCTCCTCTTCAATTTGGCACTAGACCCCTTGTTGTATTGCCTCCAACCACTTAATGACCCCGCAGCCGCAGAGAGACAGGCAGTGCGCTTGGCTGCCTTCGCGGATGATATACTTTTGGTTCTCCGCGACCCGCGAAAGACGCTGCCGCACACTATGAAGATCATACGGGAAGTGGGTAATCTAACAGGCTACCATATTAATGAGGAGAAGTCCATGGCCCTGATGTTGAAAGGTCCAACACGACCACCCTGGTCCGCCATCTACCCCTTTAAGTGGTGCGCGGACCAAATTCCTTACCTGGGAGTCAATATTACCAGATCTCCAGCCCTACTGTATAAGTATAATATTATGACCTATGTCAATTCTTTAGAACTCAAATTACAAAACTGGAGGAAGTTACCCCTGTCGTACATCGGAAGGGGATATCTACTTAAAATATTGGAATTCCCCAGATTATTGTATCTTTTAAGTTCTCTGCCATTGTACCTTAGACAAAAGGAGGTGAGAGCGATTCACGCATTGTATCGCAGCTTTGTGTGGAAAGGGGGTAGATCTCGAATCCCATTAGCAATTTTGCAACAGCCCAAAGAGAATGGAGGTATTAACCTACCAAACATTAGGGCATATAATGTGGCGGTGCTCTTGCGGGTTGCGGCGGACTGGATTCAGGGCACGTCGGTGTTCGCTGACTCAAGGGCAGACCAACAGCTATTGGAGGGAATTTCACTCACTAATTTTTTACATTAGCCGGCTCAGTCTATCAGGTCGGCTATTCGATATAACCCACTGCTCATTACGACCTGGAAAGCGTGGAAACACCTACGCAGTAGCAAACGGTTACATCCCCAAGCATCCTTGATGTGCACTTTTCTAGCCAATCCAGACTTCCAGGGGGGTAGACCTCATAGGGAGTTCACTAGGTGGGGCAGGGGAGGGATCGTCTCGGCGATACATATGGTTAACATGAAAACCCGAACAATCCTATCTCTGGAGGAGCTGAAAAACAAATTCCCAGAAGCCGGGGTTACTTTTTTCCCATACCTTTGTGTCCATAGTTATGTCTCGCAATTGATCGCTAAAATAACAATGGAGGAGTGGTGCCTAACATTGTGGAAGGATCTTCAGCGCAGCACCTCTTCAAGAGGTCTTACCTCGCACTTCTACAAGATGGTACACACCCCTCTTGATTACTCAAAAACCTCTATGGCTATTACAAAATGGGCGGAGGATGACCCCAGCCTGGATCTTCGAACACTTGTTTTAGCGTTGAGAAACAGTAGGAAATGTCTACCCTCCAGTAGATACTGGGAGATGACCCTGCAACTGTACCACAGAGCATACATCACCCCTATCAGAGGTCATAGAATGGGCATATTTGCAGATAACTGCTGCTTTCGCTGCAAATCGCCGGGTGCAGATCTCTTCCACTGCCTCTGGAGCTGTCCAGTAGTACAAACTTTCTGGAACAAAATCATTACATTCGTAACGTCAAATCTCACGAATTATGTTCCGCATAGCCCGTTATGGGCCATTTTTGGACACATAAACATACGCGAAACCCCATGCACACCAGGCTGTAGAAAACTACTACATATGGTCTCAGCAGCAACTGTAAAAACAATATTACACACTTGGATCCACAACACTCCCCCTCCTTTCCGGCTATTTTTGGACAAATTAACCTATGTGATGCAGATGGATTGGGTAGAGGCATCTCAAAGGAAAGAGTTACGCACACAACCCTTTTTTGAGATATGGGAAAGTTACAGTGCTCTGCTACCGAGACGGATTCAATTGGCCATTAAAAACTGCTTTAGCCTCACATCTTGGTATCAGGGAAGGCTTTTGAAGGTTGACCCACCGATCCCGGAGGTCTGAATGACTACTTGGTGCGTCTGGGAGTCTCCTCTGGGGTGATCGCGTGCCGCCTGCCTTGCCTAGCCACCTGAAGATGGCTTCCTGTCTCGACTCCTGGGAGGTCGTTGGATCTGAGACATGTAGGAGGCTGTCCCACTGCCTTTACAATTAATGATTGTTGATTGAGCTCAGTAAGTTAAGTTGCTTCCGGATTCGGGTTCCTTTCGTGGACCAACTTCGACATTTTGAAGAATTGCATTATTGCTAAGTACGGCACCGACTCCTTACCTGGGAAGTTAATCATCATAAGGGCTCGGGAATGGATGGGGAGCGCTAGAGGGGTTCCACATGGGACACGTAAAAGCTGTTCCCACCTACTGTGTAATGACTGGTATTAGTAGTTTAACGGGTTCATATAATATCTCCAATCCCGAGGAGTGGGAAAGGAAAATAAGAAAAAAAGCTTAACCTTACTAAGGTATGATCGCACTGGATCCGGAAGGGTTTTTTAATTGCGTTTTGTTAAATAAGTCTTGTTTAAGGGGGGGGTTAAATAATTAGGGGAAAAATGAGTATTGCTGAAATAAGAAAGATGTCTCTTCTATTTTGTATGATTATGCTGACACTCTGCTTTCCGAATTAATTTGACTGTACGCAAACTCAAATTGTATACTTGTTTTGGTGATGCTCAATAAACACGTTTAAAAAAAAAAAAAAAAAAAAAAACGGCTGAGAGGAAAAGCAAAATGGATCAGGGGATTGATTTAATAAGTAAAAAAAAAAAATGCCGATAGATTCCCTTTAAGCGAGTGCTGTCCCAGTGCGGACACCATGGATATTGCTCCTGGATGTAGCCCCTCAGGGTCATGCATAGGGCAGCACATCCGGGCGGGGGGACCTCCATGATATGAGACAGAATCTGAATCTCTGCATAGAATTACCAGCACATGAGCCTCTCTATCAGCTACTCGGCACTAGTGTATACTCCAAGTCCTCACCACCTTCTGTTTGATACGGTCACGGTCCATGCCACAGCTCCCTTTCTGAGCCGCCGACATGGCTGTGCTCCCACCGCTCCGGCAGTCCCCGCCATACTCACCTGTCCCGGCTCCTGTCCCTGCTGCAGCGAGCGTATAGTTACTACTCACCTGCCCACGATCCTGCTGGTACCTGTCCTCTCTGGCTCTATGTTGCAAGAAGCGATTTGACAAAAAATGACTCAGAAAACTGCACCAAAAAACTAAAACAGTTAAAAATCTTTGGGTTTTTGTGTAAAATGCTAATCAAATACTCGTCGGACGCTGCGGTTTTAGGACTCGGACTATTTTGTCCTTCGTTGTGTAAGCCTAAGACACATAGGGCGACATGTATGATTTTTGGTGCCCAGACGTCACTTTTTATGTGCATTATATTAGTGTAGAATGCGCCTGAATTTATGAACCTGTTCTACATAAATCAGGTGCATTCTAGCGCAAAGACGACACTTCTGGCTCAGGTAAACCACTTTGCAAGTGGTTTACCTATTCCAGCAGTCAATGAAAAAGAAAAAAATGGCCCGGGCGAAACGTGCAGGTTTAAAAAACCCCCCCGACCCTAGGGCCCCTTTTTACATTAAAAAAGTATTTATTCTTAAAAATGAAAGTTTTTTACTTTTCAAAAAAATTAAAAAAAAAAACCCAAATTTTTTATCCCTTGACGCTTTTTCGGGGGGAGGCCCCGCGCTTCATCAGAATTTTACATTTTATGGTTTTTCAAAAAACCGAATATATAAAACGTACATAAAGCTGAAAATTGGAAAACATTTTGTGTTGCCCAATGAGGGACGGGGCGGGGGTTCATTTGTGTTACTGAAAGACATTGGGAAAAAATGTGTCTGGGGAGACCCAAAGAAAATTTGGGGCCCAGAGGAAATGCCCCAAAAAGAAACTTTGGGGATGGGGAAGATGCCCAGTGAAAGTAAAGCATTGAAAAAAAAAAAAATTAAGAAAATCCTTTGAAATGCAGGGAAGGAGAACTAGAGAGGCAAAATGTGAAGTTAGCGTGTTTTAATGGGCCCAGTGATAACTCATTTTGTTGTATTAGGTTTAAAATTATAAATAGATTTGGTGCTTATATGTGTCCCTTTGATGTAGAAAAATTCAGGGGGTGTAAAAAGTGACAATAAATATATGTGAAAGGGTTCTTATCTAGGGGGGGGCCTGAAAATTTTTAACCAATTGGAAAAGGGCGGGGGGGGATAGGGAAATGGGAAAAATATGGGGCCTTGGCAAATTTAAAAAATAATAGGCGCTAAATTTATCCAGTCTAGAGGGCACCAAATGACATTCAAATTTTAAAACGCGAAATGGTCTTTTTTTTGGTTTGTGTTAATTGGGGGGGATTAGGGTTTTAGCCAATCACAGGGGAGCTGCTACTCTGTGGGGAAACACATAGAAAAATCTTTTACTTTGAGAGAACTGATCCGGTCGTGTTGGGGATGAGATGGAATCGGTTGCTAGGTTCACGGGAATAAAATCCCCATGGCATTTTTCATGACAGGGGGAATTTTATATTTTAAACTTTAAAATTAAAAAATATGAATGAACATACTGTAAAATTACTCGGGGTACCGTTATTTACAGTGAAAATACCCCTAAAAAAATTAATAAATTTACGGGTTTTTTAAATTAAAACATCCGGTGGTGTTCCAAAAAATGAAGTCGGAAATTTCCAGAAATAAAAATTTATTGAAACCGGAACTTTTTATATGGTGCACTTGTTAAAAAAGGGAGTCAGCCCCTAGGGGGGTATATCTGGCGCCAAAATTAAAATTTTTTGTTTATAAAAGGGAAAGGGTTTTTGGGGTTTATTTCCCGAACAAACGAATTTTGTTCGCGTAGTGTGTTTCTAAAATCGCAGGGAAAACTATTTCTATTAAGAGTTTTTATTCCCCCTTAAAATTTTTTAATATTTATATAGTATATTTATATTTATGAAGATAAATATTTTGGGGAATGGAGAAAAAAAACTAAAAACCCTTAGTGGCTAATTTTTCCCTTAATGAAAAAACGAATGATAAAAATTAAAGGACGAGTAAAAAAAGGACAAGTATAAAAACCACCAGGGGTGGGTTTTAAACCAACTTTTTAGTGGGGGAATAAAAAAAAAGTGGATTTTTTAAAAAAAAAAATTTAGCTTGATACAGGTCCTGGATACATATGTGGTGAACAATCAGTTATGTTTAAAATTTGATACACAACTTTTTATATTTATATAAAAAAGAAAAGTCTATTTTTGTGACCCGTGGTTTCATGTCACAGAACTGCTAACTGAAATGTTGGGTCCTGAATTTTTTTTAAAAAAAACTTTAAAAAAAAATTTAATTTTTGATATTTGGATCTTGAAGTGTTTGGTTTTATTGTAAATTTGTTTTAAGTTTAAAATATGAGTTTTAGTGGGTCATTTAAAGGGCCCTTTTGGAGCAATGTTTGGGAAACCCGGGGATCCAATTTCATTTCCTTTTTGGGGGGGCTGTGAGCGATTTGGGGGTTGTTCAAAAAGGTAAAGGGGATTTAAAGGGGTTTTTTCTTATGACTTTAAAAAATTTTTTTAGGGGAAAACATTGAGGGGGGGGGAACAATATGGGGATTTTCAACCCCCTTTAATGGGTTTCCTAAAAGGCCATTTTTGGGGGAAGATTTTAGGGGCGGGGAGGTTCTGCCCACGTACCGGAAAGTTGCCAAATTTCGTCATCACGTAAATCACCCAAAAAAGGGATTTGCCCAAATTTAGTTCTTTGGTTTTAATTGGATATGTTATTTGGGGGTATTAAAAAGTTTATTTGTGTTTTTGTGCCAAAAAATTAGACGATAGGCACTGGGAGAGCCCCCCGGGGGAAAACCATCTTCGCCTCAAGGGCCATGGGCATGTTAAACGGGGGGTGACATGCTCCTGGTCTCCCCCCCCCCCCTCAATGATTCCCCTCAAAAAAGTTTTTTAAAGTATAAGAATTTACCCCTAGATCCATTCCTTTTGAACAAACAAATCGCTCCAAGCCCCCCCAAAAGGGGAAAGTTTGGATCTAAGGTACAAAATTTGGTCCTAAAGGCCTTAAGGGACGCAAAAGTATATTTAAACTTACTCAAATAAAATATACCACATTTAAAGATTCTGATATAAAAAAATGTTTTGTTTTTTTATTAGAACATGTCGGCCCAACTTTCAGTTGCAGTTCTGTGAATGAAACTAAGACAAAATTTGAAAAAGAAAAAAGAATGATCGTCTTTTATTATATATATATACAAAGAGGTACAAATTAAACTGCGTGATTGTTCACACTATGTATTTGGACCTGTATCAGAGCTATTTTATTTTTAAAAATTTTTTGTTTTTTACCCTTTAACAGTGAAAACCGAATGGTGGTTTTTTCTTGTCATTTTTATACTCTTCCTTTATTTTATCTTCGTATTTCTGTAATAGAAAATTTGGCCACGTAGTTTCTAAGTTTTATTGCTCATTCCAATTACTATTTATTTCCCTATTATATATATATATATATAGGGGGGTAACTTACCCCTTAAAAAGAAATAGTTCCTCTTGCGTTTTGAGAATCACATAGCGGAACAAATGATTTTTTGTTCGAGTACCCAAAACTTTCCTTTATAAATCAAATATATATATTTGGCGCATTATATACTACCCTAGAGCTGTACTCCCTTGTATTAGCAAGGTGCACCTTTTATAAAGTCCGTTTGCAATATTTTAAATTCTGAATTTCAGACTTATTTTGGTAATTTCCACGTGATGTTTTTTAATTTATATCGTATTATTTATTATTTATTAGTGGGCTTAACTGTTAGAATACGGGTACTCGGGTATCAAGTATTTCATTCAGATTTCTATTATAAGTGAATTTTTTTATCGATTCAAGTGTCAGTTGAAAACTGCCTATGGTAGTTTTTATTCCCGTGAACCAAAGGCAACCGCATTCCATCTCATCCACGGAACACGACCGTGATCAGTTCTCTCAAAGTAAATGTATTTTTCCATGTGTTACCCACAGAGTAGCAGCTCCCTCTGTGATTGGTCTAACCATAACTCCCGAAATTTTAACACTCCCAAATCACGACCATTCAGCTGTTAACATTTGAATGTCATTTGGCGCCCTTGAACTGGAAATTTTTTTAGGGGCCTATTATTTTAAATTGTGCCAAGCCCTACCATTGGCCCATCCATATCTCCCGCCCCGTTCACGTTTGGTCAAATTTTCAGCCACCCTAGATAAGAACTTCACTATTATTTATTGTCACTTATACACCCCGTGATTTATCTTTCATCACAGGGAGAGCATATTTTAAACACCAATTCTATTTTAATTGAAACCTAATAAACTAGTTGACGTTATCACTGCCGATTATCACGCTACTTCCACATTGTCCTCTTTAGTTCTCTTCCCTGCTTTCAAAGGATTTTCTTCCTTTTTTTCTCAATGCTTCTATCTCTTTGGGACTGTCATTTCTCATCCAATGTTTTCTTGATCATTTCCTCTGTCCAATGGTTGTTTTGATCTCTCAGGTAGACACATTCTTCTCCAATGTCTTTCAGTAACATTTAATGAAGCCCCGCCCTGAAACGTCATTGGTGCAGCCCACAAGTGTACCCATTTGAAAAATCATGTATCGTTTTTTATATTTCTGTTTGAACACCTATAAAATGTAAACTTCTGATGAAGCGCGGGCTCTCGCGAAAAACGCGTTTAAAGTTTTAATCTGTATGTTTTGTTTTAATTTTGTGACCCGGTAAAATCTTGCATTTTTAAGAATAAATACTTTTTTTAATGTAAAAGCCTCGGCTCGGGCTTTTTTATCCTGCACGTGCGCCGGCTCCATTTTTTTTTTTCATTGGCGTCTTTCTCCCACCGGACATCGGGCGGAGCACCCAGTGACCTGCGGCCTGCCGTACTAAGGGTACGGTATATAAATTTCCCCCGCAAGCCCTTTATGAGTGTTGTGCCCCCTATATTATAAGCACAACACCCCAAGGTGAGATCCAACTGTATTCAATACCTAAATTTGTTATAACAGTTTAACACTTTTGTGCGCCCCTCTTTTTTCCTCTTTTTGCATATTCCAGCAGTAATGCACCTGGATTTGCTGTACTGAAGCTATAAATCTATAGCTTTTTATGGTTTGCACACGGCAGAGGGAAAAACATTAATTCTAATAAGAATCTGACCAGTATTTTATACTCTGTTTTTATTTGTACTAGTTTTTGTGCCGCGGTTTTCGGGTGTCCCAGTAAATTGAACGGTGCTATAATCCACCTTTTTCAAGTGAAATACGATGGATTATAGAAAATATTCTACATTTTTTTACCCAGTTTTCAGATTTCAAATGTATTGAGGTCTATGGGGGTGGGGGGAAGGGTTTACAGTCTATTGAGGTCTATGGGGAGGGTTTACAGTCAGCTTTTATATTGAGGTCTATGGGGAGGGTTTACAGTCAGATTTTGTATTGAGGTCTATGAAGAGGGTTTACAGTCAGATTTTGCATTGAGGTCTATGGAGAGGATTTACAGTCAGATTTTGCATTGAGGTCTATGGAGGGGGGTTTTACAGTCAGATTTTGTATTAAGGTCTATGGGGAGGGTTTACAGTCAGATTTTGTATTAAGGTCGATGGGGAGGGTTTACAGTCCGATTTTTTATTATGGTCTCTGGGGAGGGTTTACAGTCAGATTTTGTATTAAGGTCTATGGGGAGGGTTTACAGTCAGATTTTGTATTAGGTCTATGGGGAGGGTTTATAGTCAGGTTTTGTATTGAGGTCTATGGGGGGGGGGGTTTACAGTCAGATTTTGCATTGAGGTCTGTGAGGAGGGTTTACAGTCAGATTTTGCATTGAGGTCTATGAGGAGGGTTTACAGTCAGATTTTGTATTGAGGTCTATGGGGAGGGTTTACAGTCAGATTTTGCATTGAGGTCTATGGAGAGGATTTACAGTCAGATTTTGCATTGAGGTCTATGGGAAGGGTTTACAGTCAGATTTTCTATTGAGGTCTATGGGGATGATTTACGGTCAGATTTTCTATTGAGGTCCATGGGGAGGGTTTACGGTCAGATTTTGTATTGAGGTCTATGGGAAGGGTTTACAATCAGATTTTGTATTGAAGTCTATGGAGAGGGTTTACAGTCAGGTTTTGTATTAAGGTCTATGGGAAGGTCTATGAGAAGGGAACACATGTTAGGAGACACAAGTCTGACAGTGGGACGACTGATGAGAGGAGCTCACAAAGAGAAACGAGGGTCCGGAGCCTCAACGCTTAATCCTTCCCATTTCTTTACGGCCCCAGCATCTCTGCAGGCAGCAGGGTACTCCAAATGGAGACACCTAGCAGTGCAGCAAATAAGAAGCCCCATGAGGTCAGTACAAATAAAGTGGGTACCGGACTGTTTCTCTAGTCCTAAGAGTGTAGTAGGACATAAGTCAGTGGGGGAGAAAAGCACTTGAGGGAAAAGACAGGGTTTCATCATGCCGCAGCAACACAGAAGGGGATGAGCAGCTGGACATCCTTCATTTCCCACATGAAGCACATACGGTTTACCATCTGTTTTCTTAGAAAAAGATTCATCTTTATTTTTGATGAGAAGAATAACTTCATCAATTGTAGACATTTTTTCAGTAACAAGTTTGGCCAATGACTTTGTCCAAGTTTTTAATTTTGGCCCAATGTGTTTTGAGTTTGACACCCCTGGTCTAAGGATTTGCATCTTTGCTGGATACATTATCTTAAGAGAAGATGAATAGGAGAACCCCTCTATTTTTACACAGTCAAGTTTATCTCTTCCTGAAACTTTGTTGATTAACCATTACTTATGCTGTTCTGTAAATGCTTTTGGTTTTTTTTGTTTTCATGATGGGTCAGACCTGACAGAGAACCAAAGGGGAATTATTGTTGGTGCTTGCCTGGTATGGGCGAATTGCTGAGTTGACGGGTGTCAAGGTCTTCCATTTTCTTGATCGCATGAAGGAGTTGTAGTCGAAAGTAAAAGCTTGACCAAGTGACAGAAGAGTATTTTACTGAATTGCAGCCAAATAACACAAAACTACAGTCCATCAAATGACTGCCAGGATAAATACGAGTATAAAGGGCACTAGTATTAAATTTGAGGGGCTGAAGTTTTGTGTTTTCTGGTTACAATTCTATCCCTCACATCAAGCTTTGACTTTCAACCATGGTTACCTCTGTCTGTAGAGGTTTTGGTCTTTGTATACTGAGATGCAAACAAGGAAACAATAGACCTCCACATTTGCAACAACTCAAGTCTCAGGCGCCACCAACAATCATTCCTTTTTGGCTGAAGGGGCTGTGGTCGAAAGTAAAAGCTTAACCAAGTGACAGAAGAGTATTTTACCAAATTGCAGCCCAAAACACACAAAACTATAGTCCCTCAAATGACTGCAGGGATAAATATGAGTATAAGGGCACCAGTATCAAATTTGAGGGGCTGAAGTTTTGTGTTTTCTGGTTTTGGTCTATGTATACTGAGATGCAAAAAAGGAAACAATAGACCTCCACATTTGCAACAACTCAAGTCACAGGCGCCACCAACAATCATTCCCCTTTCATTTGAATGACAGAATAACAGATTCACTCGGACCCACGGAAACCTCCATCGCTCCAAGACAGAGACCAAAGGCGTTTTCCAGTACAGCCCAGTCAAAGGTGCTCAACATTCAGAATGCTCCAACCCCGGTTAAGATGGCCGTGCAGAGTGCGCCAAGTCCGCAAATTCACAATGGTACGTTCTTACTAAAACGGACACCGAGTTGATACAATGGTAAAATAGAGAATTCTAATGGCATTATGATCCCAGTCTTCCTAATAGTCATTGAATTAACAAGTTTTTATTATATTCTCTTGCAGTAGCTACAGATACAACCACTCCACGACCCGACAATGGGCCTAACCCACTGTTGTGCCAGGAAAGTAGTCAACAGTCCTCACAGCAGCACAGAGTGTTACAGCAACTTCAACCAGGAGACTGGAGGTTACAGCAGTTACATCAATTGCAGCAACAGCAACTGCTTCAGGATGCCTACATAAAGCAGGTTTGTTATAATTTTGGTGTAGGGCTGATCCCACATTTTTGACACATAAGATATGGAAGTCATAGCGAAGTTCCATAGGGCATATGGAAGTCACTGCTTTGATCTAATAGATCAGACAGATGTCAAATAAGGATTGCTCCCCATATGGATGTCAGGGAGGGGGGCCCTGATTTCATAGAATAGATCATATAGATGTCATAGAGGGGTTCCCCATATAGGTTTAATAGAGGGGATCCCCATTTTGATATATTAAGGTGTATATGGGGTTCTCCATATGGATGTTATAGGCTGGGCCCCCTCTTTGATAGATCATATAGATGTCATTATCCTGTTTGGATATAATAGAGGGGGTTCCCACTTTAATATATCAGGGCATATGGGAATCATAAAGGGGGTCCCCGCTTTAAAATAATAGATCATATATATGTCATAAAGGGGATTGCTGGCTTTGATGTATTATGACATATGCAATCCATGGAGGGGGTCCTCAGTTTAACATAATACAGCCTAGGTATGTTAGAGAGGGGGTTCCTACCCTGAAATATTAGGGCACATGGATATCATAAAGGGGGTCCCCGCTTTGACATATTAGGCCACATGGCTGACACAGAGGGGGTCCCCGCTTTGACATATTAGGCCATATGGCTGTCACAGAGGGGGTCCCCGCTTTGACATATTAGGCCACATGGCTGTCACAGAGGGGGTCCCAGCTTTGACATAAGGCCACATTGCTGTCACAGAGGGGGTCACCGCTATGACATATAATGCCACATGGCTGTCACAGAGGGGTCCCCGCTTTGACATATTGGGCCACATGGCTGTCACAGAGGGGGTCCCCGCTTTGATATATTGGGCCATATAGCTGCCACAGAAGGGGTCCCCGCTTTGACATATTAGGGCATTTAGCTGCCACAGAAGGGTCCCCGCTTTGATATATTGGGCCATATAGCTGCCACAGAAGGGATCCCTGCATTGAAACCCCTCCTCTATGCCCCACACTGTAATGAATATATGAATGGCCGTCATGTATACTGCATTACAGGGTAAATACCTGGCTGACCATGACTTCTTCCAACAAAACCAGCTCCGTGTCAAGGGTGCAGGGACCAACCCCTAATCTGAAAGAGGAGGTCTCCATGAGGGTCCCATACACTGTACTGGCCAAACAGATGGCTCCTACTAACAGTGTCCTCTACTGTCTGTAATTACCCCTGGGATAGTTAGAAATAGGTTTTACTTGATGTTGGGATTTAGCAAATAATATCCGGACAGAAGATAGAAAAGCGATTTTGGTTTGACAGGATGTGCAAAGTGCGTTTTTTTTCCAATTTTTTTTTTTTTTAGTTTTAAACAGTATAAAAAGGGGCTTTCCCCGGAAGGGAATTTTCCCCCCAAAAAAAAATTTTTTTTGATGCTACTCCCTTTTTCAGCAACAATTTTCGCACCTCATTTCCCGCCATGGAAAAGTCCTGTCGTCGGGGGAATTTAATACTTCTTAAATTTTTTTTAAAATTTTTTTTTAAAATTTGAATTTTTTAAAATTTAATTAAATTTTAAATTTTTTTGAAATTTTATTTTTTAATATATTTTTTTTAGAATTTAAAGGGTTGCCCTCCCTTTCGGGTTTTTCGGGTTGCAATGAATGAAATACTCTGTAAATTCCGGGTTCGGGACTGCCCTCTTTTGCAAAAAGCCCCTTGCTTGTACAGCTCAGGGTTTCCGTGTTTCTTTTGCTAATTGGGATCAGTTTAGCTTCTCAAACTACTTAAAAAGGTTTTTTTATCTGATCCCAAAACAAAAACCCTAATTTTCAGGGTTTTGTTTATTTTACAAAAAATAAAGCTTTTTTTTGCTGAGCAAAACAGGGGGACTTTCTGTGACCTGGTGTGATGAAATCCTCAAATGTTATCTCATTGAACCCAAAAAGCAGGGGGGGAATTTTTTTACAGGTTGGTTTTCTGAGGGGAAATGAAAAAAGCCAGGGAGGTCTTTTTTAAAACCTTGTTTCTCTTGGGGAAAAAAAAGAGGAAAAAAGCAAAAATATTTGGAAAATGTCTTTATTTTGGGGTTTTCCCCACAATTGAAAGCTATTCTTTTTTAGCAAGGGACAACCCCTTTAATTTTTATATTTTTTTGAATGTAGTATTTTTTTTTTACTTTTTTGTATCTTTTAATTTTTTACGAAATACATTGAATTTAATTTTTAAAATTTTATTATAAAGTATAATTTAAAATAATTTTTTTGAAATTTTTTATTAAATTTCTATATTGACTATTATTTACTAAAAAAACCCACATTGTAAATTTTCCCTTGTAGTTATTAATTTTTAGCTTTAAAAATTAAAAATTATTTTTTTTTTTGTTTAATTGTATTTTTAGTTTTTTCATTTTTGTTTCTATATTTAATTTTATTTAATTTTGTATTTTTTTTTTATTTTTTATTATTTTAGTAATTTCTATATTAAAATTTATTATGGGATTTCATTGAAATTTATTTATAATGTTTTATTTATTTTTTATATATTTTAAAAATTTTAAATTTTTTTTTATCATTTTTATTTAATGTAAATAGTTTCTTTTTTAAATTTTTTTTATATTTTGTTGTTATTTTTTTTTTTATTGAATTTTGTATTTTTATTATATTTATTATTATTATTATTTTTTGTATTATTACTTTAATTTATTATTTATAATGGACTACACTGAATTTATTTGTGTTTTTTCTTATTATATTTAATTTAGTATTTTTACTATATTATTAATTTATTAGTTGTTACTATATTTAATTTATTATATTTATTATATTTAATTTAGTATTTTTTATATTTATTGTTTAATTTATTATTTATTATGGACTAGATTTGAATTTATTTATAATATTTTATTATTTAATATAATTATTATTAGATTTATTTAAAATTTTGTATTTTTTTAAAATTTATCAAATTTTTAATTTTATTTTCATTTTAAATTCAAAAATTAAGAAAATAAAGTTAAAATTTAAAAATAATAAAATCCCGTAACTTTATCGATACCTCAGCAAGCCCCAAAAGCTGGGGGAAAATACATCAAAAACCCCTTTAGGACGGGAAAGGGAAAAAAGGGCAATGGCCCATAGGAAAAATAAAGATTCACCCCCCTTTCTTTAAAAAGAGCCCCACGGGGAAAATAACCCAAATGGGGATCTCACACCATGCCAAGAAATGACTCCAAACCCCTGCCTTTCACCTCATAATGAAAGTAAATGCGTAAAGGGGGAAAAGTTTGTACCGCACTGTACTGTAGAGAGGCGTTTTAGAAACCCCCATTCACTGCAAAGTACCCCCACAATACATGTAAGAGCAGTTTCAGGATTAGTAGTACCCACTGTACTGTAGAGAGGCGTATAGGCCACCCCAAAACCCCTGCGTTTCTCCCTAATGCAATTGGGAAGAGCAGTACGGACTGTAGTTCCGCATGTACTGTAGAGAGGTGCTATAGAAATTTCCAATCACTGCAGGCCCCCTCACTAATACATCAAGAGCGTCAGGAAAATGTTGTACTGCACTGTAATGTAGAGAGGCGCTTTTTAGACCCAATCCTTTCATGCACCTCAAATAATTTCATGCCCAAAAGCAGTACGGGGCATGTAGTACCCCAATGTACTGTAGAGAGGCCCCTAAAAGACCCCCAATCAATTTCCCGCCCTTTAATAATTTCATGAAAAAAGAAATAAGGGAAAATGTAGTACCGCACTGTATGTAGAGAAACGCTATAGACCCCCAATTTACTGCATGCCCCTCACTAAAACCTGTAAGAGCAGTACAGGACATGTATTAAATGCACTTTTTCTGTAGAGAGGCGCTATGACACCCCAAACACTGCATGCACCTCCTAATACATGAAGGCGTACAGGACTGTAGTAAAAGCCATGTACTGTAGGAGGTGCTATTGACCACTAATTTACTGCATTTCCCTCCCCTAAACCCCATGTAAGGGGCAGTAAGGGAATGTGTTTCTGCCCCTGTACTTTGAGAGGTGTATAGCCCCTCAAAACACTGCATGCCCTCCCCCTTAAAATTAAAGTAAGAGCAGTACAGGAAAATTTTAGTCCGCACTGTACTGTAGGAGGAAACTATAAACCCCCCAATTTCCCTTGGGATGCAAATCACTAATAATGGGAAGGGCCAGTGTAGGGCTTTTAGTACCGCACTGTTCTGTTTGAAAAGGGGCTATAGACCGCCAACACTGCATTTCACCTCACTTTAAAACTTTTTAAGCAGTACAGGAAATGTAGGTTCCCCTTTGTACTGTAGAGAGGCGCTATTGACCACCAATCACTTCCTGCACCTCCCAACCTTTACATGTAAGAGCAGTACCAAAGGGCATGTTGTTCCGACTGTACTGTAGAGAAGGCTTTAGCCCCCCAAAAACTTTCATGCACCTCATAATTTTTTGTAAGGGGCAGTACAGGAAAAATGTAGGACTGCACTGTAATGTAGAGAGGCGCTATTGACACCCAAACACTGGGAAAGCCCCTCATTTCATGTAAGAGCAGTACAAGGACATGTAGTACCCCACTGTTTCTGTAGGAGGTGCTATTGGGCCCCTTATTTTTTTTGCATGCACCTCACCCAAAAAAACATGTAAGAGCAGTTTCAGGACATGTAGTACTGCAAAATGTACTATTGAGAGGTGCTTTTAGAAAATCAATTTAAAATTTCCCTGGGAAAATCAAATAAAAAATTTAAAGACAGTACGGACATGTGTTTCCGCACTGTACTGTAGAGAGGGTATAGACCCCCTTTACTGCATGCAAAATAAATAATTTCATTTTAAGAAACAGTGTAGGGAAATTAAATACCGCAAATGTAATGTAAGGGGAGGTGTATTAAAACCCCCCAAATTAAAAACATGAAAAACCCTTAAAACATGTTTAAAAGGGAGTACGGACAAGTAGAACCCCAAATTTTAGTAGGAGGCGCAAAAGAAAAAACCCCCAATCAACCCGCATGCCCCCACTAATACATGTAAGGGCAGTACAGGGATGTAGTACTGCAATTTTACTGTAAAAGGTGCTTTTTAGACCCCCAATCACTGCATGCACCCCACTAATACAGGTAAAAGGGAGTTTAAAGGGCGGGAGTAACCCCACTGTACGGGGAGAGGGGCTAAAAAGACCCGGGGAAAACTGCATGTACCTCACTAAATTTCTTTTAAAAGCCCTACAGGACATGTTTTTTTCCGCACTGTACTGGGAGAGAGGAGCTATAGACCCCCAATCACGCATTTCCCCCTCACTAAAACATGTTTAAAAGTAGTACAGGACATGAGTACTGCAATGTTTTCTGTAGAGGACGCTGTAGGGCCCCCAATCAAATGCATGCACCTCACTAATACATGTTTAAAAAGCAGTTCAGGCAGAAATACGCACTGTACTGTAGAGAGGTGCTATAGCCACCCAAACCAAATGCTTTCACCTCAATAATTTCATTTAAGAGCCCGTACAGGAAATGTTTGCACCGCCCCCTGTTTTTGTTGAGAGGCGCTATTTGGGCCCGCCAGTCGAAAGTCTTACTGCTAGACCCCTTTTTATACATAAGGGTCCAATGTGTTCACTTTTTGGAACGTGCTTTTAAAAAAGGAACACAATGCTTCTTAAATTTTGTTTTTTTTTTTTGTCACCAGGTTAATCAGTATCAACAGGTCCAGTTACAGCAGCAGCCGCCATCTCTGCTCCATCACCAGTCCCACCCTCCGCAGTACCTGACCTCTCCTCAGGAGTTCACTCCAGCCTTAGTGTCATACACCGCCCCCCACCCCGAGCATGTGGGAGCCATAAGGAACTTGTCTAATACAAACATGTGAGTAGCTGTTACTAGAAATACGCAGAATATTTGTTCTTTATGCACGATCGGTAAATTGACATTGCAAGTCAGAAAACAGCGCCGGTCCAGGGGTATTACCAGGGGTCTATATAAGGACCCGGGGGCCCTTGGCACCGTCCATAGATCTGTGCAACTTGCAATTCCTGCACTGACTTCACAGGTCTCCGAGTTTAATGGGGAAGACAACCTCTTCTAAAAATCACAACAACTACTCTAGGCGCCCCACAAATACCATCTCATGGTCTCAACATAATGCTTCCCAGTTGATCCCCTAAAATGAAAGACCCCCATTGTAAGAGGGGTCATCCAGGCAACCAATAAAAACGTCTTAATTGCATCTACATTTATCTCCCTGTGATGTTTTCTATGCTAATTCTGCTTTTTCTGCGCTCTCTGAAAGCCCCCTTTCTTTAGTGAGCAGCAGCATTACCTGTTTTAAAGTGGTTTCCCTTTGCCCTATGAGGATCCTTTGCTCCCACCCCCCCTTACCTCATTCCAAGCCCCCGGTTTCCTTTATCGTGTACAACATCGTGTCGGGGAGGAGGTGTTGCTTCAAAAGCTGCTATGAACCCTTTCGTCATCTGATCTCCTGGGCTGGACACGGAGCTGTTTCCTGTGTGTGGAGATCCTGAGCCGCTGAGCTTCTGTCATCAAACAGCTGATGTAGAAGGAAGAAAACAGAAAAATGGATAAAAGTACAATGTATAAAACATATTATTTAGAACATCATTTTTTTTTTCCTCTGGACACTCTGATGGATGCCAGTGTTATCCAACATTGAGGCTTCCATTATAAACACAAAGAAAGCACTACTCCATTAAAGGGGTTTTGCCAAGAAGTCGTTTCCTTACCTAACAGGCTGACACTACCCTCTTGAGCCTTGAAAAAAGGGGCGTTGTGTTTCTGTGTTTAAAAAAAACAAGTACCTCCTCTGTGATGTCATCGCTCCGCCTCCCATGCATGTTCCCAAGGCTGATATTCAGTCTCTGTAGTTGAGCAAACATTGTTTGGCTAAACCACAGGGGATAACTGTATTGTGCACAAGGTTTGATATTCTCCCTTTTATCTGCTCAGGAGTAAAAATAAGCTCCGAGCAGGCAGTGTTCACTGACTACAGACGGGGGGGGAGTGGGGGGGGTGGGGGAGGTGGGGGGAGTGGGGAGGGCTGAGCAGAGAGCGTCTACAGATAAGAAGTGCAAACAACGCAAGCGCGGCCAGGAGCTTGCCAGATCAGCTCCTGGTCATAGCTAATGTAAACAGTCAGCTAACTAAGGGCATCTAAGTCAGGCTACAGCTCTCAGAGGCTTCACTTTTTTTAATCACATATATTTAGAAAAGTGATTAAATGCCCATTTTGGAGAATCCCACCTCAACATTAGATTGTGGCAAAGCCCCTTTTATTATAATGGGGCTCACCCCCCAATAAAAACAAACATATCAAATTGTGTGCCTTGTAGAAAATGTCACAGAGATAAAACATAACCTTTATAATATAAAATTCCCTACAATATTGCTACACTTACCCTATTACAGGGACTATTGCTACCTAACAAATAGCAGGGTGACCGCCCTGGTAAGGGCGACCCCGACTGGAATCTAACCCTATCTCTTACACTCAAGTCACCCTGCACTCCTAGGTACACACATGAATTGATATCACTGAGTGCAAGAGACACAGATACAGAGGGTAAGAAAAGGACTAGTCCTACCCAGGGCCATCTTTTCCATTGGGCACACTAGGCAGTTGCCTGAGGCCCTCACAAGTATAGGGGCCCCAGGTGGGTTACGCTTGTCCCAGGAATACAAGAAGCATACCCTGGATCCCTACTATTTGTGTGTTTTTAGGAAGTGCAAACAGCAAAAACCATGGTGGAGATGGGAGCCGAAGGCGCCCTGCCCTGCCAAATAGTCTTGTGGGCTGCAGGCTGCTGGTATCCAGACATAAGTGGCGTGATAATATGGGTGTGCTTGGGAGGGCGGCTCAAAGCATGGCCTTTTGTGATGTCATGTATTTGGGCATGGCCCACTGCAGTGCTATGCCCAGGGGCCCATAGTCATGTTAAGACGGTTCTGGTCCTACCTAACAAGTAGCACGGTGACCGCCCTGGTAAGGGCGACCCCGACTGGAACCTACCCCTTATGTCTCCCTACACCCATAGGTACACACATGAACTGATATCACTGAGCGCAAGAGAGACAGAGGGTAAGAAAGAAACAAATGTATCAGATAGAATATATGGTATGATATCAATATGTGCATTAACTGTAGCAAATGTAGCAAAACTCACTAACAGTAGAGGGTAAGGGCTTGTCCCCATGGCACGGTTTTTCAGACGGTTTTCGGTTTTGAAAACTGTCTGCAAACCGGGTGACAACTTTTAAAAATGGGCCTCTATGGAAAACCTGCGCAGCAGTCCCCACTGCACGGGTTTTCCGCCCTCTGGTTCTTCAGACCGCTGGCGGTCCGAAAAACATGGAACATGTTCAGTCTTGTGACGGGTTGTCGGCCGGACGATGAACAAGTCTATGTGAAGGGGGAGGGATTTCCTCCACTAATCGCGAAGAAAAGCCATCCCCCGGCGAAAAACCGACCAGTATTTGTCAATCCGGGTGGGGGGGGGGGGGGGTTGACCAAAAAACCAAATTTAAAACCCCCTTCCATGGTGAATTTTAGGCAACCACCCCCAATTATATATGTTTCACTGTATTGCCTTGTGAACGCCATTTTCAGCTCACTCTCTGTAATGTACAGACCGCTCTTAGTTAGATAGCATTTTCCTCTCCATAGACAGCAATAGTTAGGGAGTTTGGTATTGCTGGCTGCATCTTTCCCACACCTAGAAGCTGTTATTTGGTGACATTTGCAGGCTCACATAACGCCTAACTCTCATATACATGGATATATATTATACAGAGTGCTTGGATTTGCTCAATCATACTCAGTGCCCAAAAGTTCTGTTTTTTCCAGTTTTGGGGTTCAGTAACTGTATAACACACAGTCTCCAAATCTCTTATGTGTCAAAAGGGCTTTTGGGCCCCTCAGGATGCAGGGCCCCGTAGCAGCTGCTACCGCTGCACCTCCTATAGCTACGCCCCTGCTTGCAAGCTGTCCTCATCTTTTCAGTTAGCCATTGAAAGGAATGAAGTATTTTAGCCTCTCAGTTTTTTCTGTCACTCTTAGAGCCAAATTTTCTTCACTAAGTTGTTCCACGTCTCCAGGTTACTGTTATGGATGTAATTCCAGCTCCTCCTCACCTGTATAGGTATAAAAATTACCCAGAACATCTTCTCCCATTGACTTTAATGGGGTTCGAGTTCTAGTTTAAATAGAACCTTGAACCGAACTCACAAAAGTTCGAGGTTCAAATCGAACTAGAACTTTTTACTGCTCGCTCATCTCTACTTACAACATGACAAAGGAAGCAGCGGGCATGGAATGAGATTGGGAGGGAGGAGGATAGACAAAGCACAACAAAGGATCTTGAGGCTTATAGTTTTAGGGAAACAGCTTTCAAACAGGCAATGTAGCTGCTCGGCTGCAGAGAAGGGAGGCTACATACAGCTCAGAAAAAAACACATTAAATTACACAGAAAACATCACAGAGAGATGATCAAAGACTCAATCAATGCAGATGCTCGGCTGCAGAGAAGGGAGGCTACTTAGAGCTCAGTAAAAACCCACTAAATTACACAGAAAACATCACAGAGAGATGAAAAAAGACTCAAGCAATGCAGCTGCTCTGCTGCAGTGAAGGGAGGCTACATACAGCTCAAGAAAAAGGCACTAAAATACACAGAAAACATCACAGGGGGATGTACGAAGACTCAGGTAATGCAGCTGCTCGGCTGCAGAGAAGTGAGGCTACATACAGCTCAAGAAAAAACCCACTAAAATATGCAGAAAACATCAGAGAGAGATGAACAAAGACTCAGGCCATGCAGCTGCTCGGCTGCATAGAAGGGAGGCTATAAACCGCTTAACAAAAAAAAACACTAAAAGCCGCAGGAAACATCACATGGAGATGAATGAAGACTCAAGCAATGCAGCTGCTCGGCTACAGAGAACGGAGGCTATATACAGCTCAGAAAAAACAGAAAACCTCACAGAGATGAACAAACACTCATGCAATGCAACTGCTCGGCTGCAGAGAAGAGTGGCTACACAAAGCTCAGAAAAAAAAAACGAAAATACGCAGAAAATATCACAGAGAGATGAACAAAGACACGAGCAATGCAGCTGTTTGGCTGCAGAGAAGTGAAGCTATATACATCTCAGAAAAAACAGAAAACATCACAGAGAGATGAACAAAGACTCAAGCAATGCAGCTGCTCGACTGCAGAGAATGGAGGCTATATACAGTTCAGGAAAAACAGAAAACATCACAGAGAGATGAACGAAGACTTAGGCAATACAGCTGCTCGGCTGCAGCGAAGGGAGGCTACATAATGCTCAGTAAAAACCCACTAGATTACACCGAAAACATCACAGAGAGATGATCGAAGACTCAGGCAAGCGATCTGATATATATTTTTTCTCTTTCTTTACTGGACATATCCTTTAAGAGCAAACAACCCTGGTCACTAAGGGGTTAATCCATAGATCTTGGGTGACAATGAAGGTAGTAATATTCAGTACAGAGCTGGTTTCTTCGTACTTATCTACCCGTGAGTTCGATAACATCTATCAATGCCCTTTGCATCTATTAAGCAGGATGTAGAGTGTCAGTGGTCGGGCTGGTTTTGAAGTTTAATTAGCTAGATTAGTTTACACAGATAACAGAGGGTGCGGTTAATACAACAATTAACATGTCATTAATGGGAATGGCTGATCTGGGTAACGAGCAGAAAAGATGAAACGGTGAAGCTAGATACAGTACAATAAGATCATTTCTGTTATTCACAAAGGCAGAGGCGCAACTTCAAGCTCTTGGGCCCTAATGCAAAAAAGTAAAATGGGGCCCCCCAGCTGCCATGCACCACTTACAATGCTGGTGTCTCCTTATGTGGCAGGAGGGCTTTTGGGCCCCCTCAGGCTGCAGGGCTTGGTAGGGACTGCTACTGCTGTACCCCGTGTAGCTACGCTCCATTTATGGCACGCTGCATTCTGTTAAAGGGGCTTTCAGGCAGAAGTTGTGATATTCAGTGGTAATGGGGGACAGGCGAATCCGCAGACCACGGACAGAACCGTCTCCCAAAACTATTGAAAAGACAATAAAATACCGTCCGGATTCTTAATCAGAATGCGACCGGTATTTTGTCAATGCTGTCTGGCCGTAGCCTAAGTATCAAAAAAGTGAATTTAATCACCTAAGACCATACATATTGTTGTGTTTCAGCCAGTCTGTTTTCAAGATGAATGTGGAGGGGGAGAGAGATAGAGAGAGGGATAGAAAGAAAGGGAGATAAAGAGAGAGAGAAATATTTTTCCTCTCCATAGACAGCAATAGTTAGGGAGTTTGGTATTGCTGGCTGCATCTTTCCCACACCCAGAAGCTGTTATTTGGCGACATTTGCAGGGTCACATAACACCTAACTCTCATATACATGGATATATATTATACAGAGTGCTCTTACTTAGTTAGATAGCATTTTCCTCTCCATAGACAGCAGTAGTTATGGAGTTTGTTATTGCTGGCTACATCTTCCCCACACCCAGAAGCTGTTTTTTGGTGACATTTGCAGGCTCACATAACGCCTAACTCTCATATACATGGATATACATTATACGGAGTGCTTGGATTTACTAAATCATACTCAGTGCCCAAAAGTTCAATGTTTGCAGTTTTTGGGGGTTCAGTAATTTTATAACACACTGTTTTAAAATCTCCTATGTGTCAAAGGAGCTTTTGGGCCCCCTCAGGATGCAGGGCCCTGTAGCAGCTGCTACCGCTGCACCCCCTATAGCTACGCCCCTGCTTGCAAGCTGTCCTCATCTTTTCAGTTAGTTATTGAAAGGAATGAAGGATTTTAGCCTCTCTATTTTTTTTTCTGGGACTCTTAGAGCCAAATTGTCTTCACTAAGTTGTTCCACGGATCTAGTTTACTGTTATGGATGGTAATTCCAGCTTCTCCTCACCTGTATTGGTGTATAGGTGTGTGTATATATATATGACTTATTGTTTAACTCACATTTTTATGTTAAACACAATTTTGTAGGAATTTTTGGTTCCTTTTTTTAAAAATTTTCCATATCACTTTCAGTATTTTTTTTAATAATTCTTAAGTCCTGCAGTTTTCACTTTGGCCACTAGGAGTAATAAATGTCTGATACTTCCTGTTCTGTAGAGGGAGATTTTCAGTGTCTGCTCATTATCAGTAACAGCAGGGTCAAGCTGAAAGGAGACACCAATGTGTACAGATAACACAGGATCCACCAGTCACAGCCCCCCCCCCCCCTCTCCACTCCTTCACAGTGAAAACGCTCTTATAGACATCTATGGGACAGAATCTGTCTTAAGAATCCTATGGGCATGAAGCTGTTGTAAAGTATCTCTTTGACTGCTGTTAAAGCAGTGCAAGCAAGAATGTCTTCCCCACAATCCTATATAGACGGCCGAATAGAGAAATCTACAATCAGGAAATAAAAACGGCTGAGAGGAAAAGCATATGGATCAGGGGCTTGATTTAATAAGTAAAAAAAAATAAAAAATGGCGACATATTCCCTTTAAGTTGAATTTGTATGTAAGTGGGAACAGGTAGATTTATTAAATGTAACTCCAGCACAAAGGTTTTTTTTTTTGTTTTGGAAAGTGCAGGAAAGGGTTTTATATGTTTTGTTGTCTGTGCCCCTATTAAGAATACTTCACCTTACTTTCACATCATGTGTTACTGTGGCATGCTGGAACTTGTAGTTCCACAGCTACTATTTGCTGTAGAACATGGAACTACAAGCGCCTGCATCCCACATAAGTCTATGTTTGTAACTAGGGGACAGATGTGAGTCGGAACGGTGTAAGTCGGGGACTTCCTGTATATATATTATATATATATATATATATATATATATATATGTATATATATGTGTGTGTGTATATATATATATATATATATATATATATATATTCACACACACACACACACACACACACACACACACACACACACACACACACACACACACACTGCTGTTTCCTTACAATTTTTTTTCAATCTAGTTATGTTTTTTTTTTTTTAAGAAAAGATCAAACACCTGTAAGCCTATGTGACCCGTATCTGTTCCCGTTCCAGTTCCGCAGGTGCACCCCAGAAGGAAGCCACGTCTAGTTTACCAAAACAGAACAGCAACAACCCCCCGGACATGTCGGGCTGGAATCCGTTTGGCGACGATAACTTCTCCAAGTTGACAGAAGAAGAGTTGCTGGACAGGGAGTTTGACCTCCTGAGATCAAGTAAGGGGACATTGAAGGCTTAAATTTGCTTCACAATAAATCGGACCCCACAAAACTCTCAGCACAGAATCTGCCCCGACCTTACGGACCACAAACTTCTTTCTCCGCGTCTGACGGGCAACATTGTGTCCAGGGATATAGGAGTAAAAGCCGTGGGCGAGGGCTTGATAAGAGAAGACATTGATTAGACATGAGATGCACAAGGAGGGACTGTACGGTCTCTTACTTTATTTGATTTTTTTGTATTATTATTATTTTTATTTTGGCACCATTTTTACCTGCTCCATTCGGACCAGTGATGCCCTGTGACGATGCCTGAAAGAAGAGTTGGCCCGTTCTCAGATTCGTGTTTGCACCGTCCCTCCGACGTGTCTCCGCCTGTAAGAGTCACTGCTCCTGCTCCATAAGATGTGAAATAAATCTGTTCACCTCCGGTTTTGTTTGTTTTGCTTGCACAGGATAGAACCTAACCCTTTCCTCCTAGTATAGTCCCGTCTCCTGTCTCACAAAGTAACCTGCAGCAGCCGAGCTCGTAACGTCACTTGTGTCCTCCTGTCTCTTCCCACTAACCAGACCGCACCCAACTGCATGACGTTGACCTGTCTCAAAGTGTTGGGGAGTCGGGTGCATGAACACAACCTGGAAATTGCACATATGGTTTCTTAACAGGGTGCCCCTCCTCCATTCTCTCCCTCCCCCCATAGACTTTGGAGGCATATCGCTATGAGTCTGAGGTGGGACCTGCACCGATCTCGGGAACAGGCCCCCAGCAGGGTCTAGAGAGTCGGTCGCACTTGCACACAACTCTCCATTCCATGGAAACCGCAGCTATCATACAATGGTGGCATATCCTAACAACATGTCATCATTGTCTATGGTGGCAAAACCCCTTTAAGCAAAGTTACTGGCACTACAGTGCACCTAAAAGCAATTTCTAATGAACTAAAGATGAAAAGAAAAATCTGGAGTCGTCCTTCAATTGGTTAAACAAAATAATCAGTTTGCATTAAGAGTCCATATTTAAACATTTTTTTATATTTTCTTTCATTTAACGGTATGTTCGTATGAAGTTTTTTCACGCTTATTTTTGGGCGTATTTCTTGTCCAAATTGTCCCTAAATAAGCGTCCAAAACGCCCTTGAACAATTCCCCATAGGCCACCATGTAAAAAAAGACGACACTGATTTTACTCAAGTGTTTTTCGGCACGTGCAGTCCGCTCCTATGTGTCAATTCTGTGAGGCGTTTATGTCAAATACTAAATTAGAGGAGGTAGAGATCTGCCTCGGGCAGTCTGCGTCGCTTTCCTCGTTGAAGTTCCACACTCACAGGTGTGGAATATTCAAGGAGGAAACCAACATGGTCCCGCGCTTAACGTATATCAGTGTGAACGTCCCTTGAAAATAATCCCGTTACGGCTCCTGGAAAAATCGCCACAACAACGTTTTTTTTTTTAAAGTGTTTTTGTTGTGCAGAAGTAGAACATAAGAAAAACTAGACTGACCTACAAAATCAAGGGGGACAAATCTCTCCTTGGGGAGAGCCAATAAATTGGTCGGTGTGAGGAGTTACTCGCCTTTCACACCTCACTGACTGTTTGGCATAAAGCAAAATCAAGGTCATAAAGGCGGCATATGATGAACACCATCAAATCAAAACCCCCAAAACAATAGTGGAATTCTATTTTTTTTTTTCACCCACCCCCTCAAAAAAAACCAATCCTCATAAAGCTATAACAGCTGAAAAGGAAGAAAATTTTTAAAAACTTACGGCTTTGAAATGAGGCTTAAACAAATGAGATCAGATTGCATAGAGCGTACATACAGATAGGTGTGTTTTTTGTGGTTTTTATGTATTTGAATTCTCTCCCTGTCTTTGGATGGGGGTTTTCTGGGGACGATTTTGCAAAAGGTGAAGTGTAAAGTCTATTTCGGTGGCTCGAGTTGTTCTGCCATTTGTTAACGCGCCACATGATGGCAGCAGACTACCGCTCATCTGGCACTGGAGGGATTACTTGATGATACTTGATCAACCTATTTGCTATTTATCATCTGTGCAGGCAATCCTTAGGCGAGGTCTACACTGCTGAAGTCAAATAGTGTCCAAAATCCGATGGCATTTCGACATTGCGAATCGCGGTTTTTGGCGCAGATTTGCGCAAAAGAGCTGCGGTCGGTTTTTGGATTTGCTGTCGGGCCCATATAACTGAATGCACAGGAATCCGACGGAATCCTGCGGAATATAGAACATGTTGCATGTTCCGCCGGATTTTAAAACCAACAGTATAAAATCCGTGCTGTGTTGATTACAGCACGGATTTTTAATTTTTTTTTGCTGTGGGGGTACAGTCAGATTTTCGGCAGATTCAATATACTAAATCTGCCAAAAATCCGACGGAAAACCTGTGCTGTGTAGACCTCGCCTTAGTCTTAGCTTTTGGAAGTGCAAAATTCCCATTTTTTAGGGTCCTATAGACATAAGCGAGCATCAGGCACACAGCCCTGCTTTTTTTGCGCACTGTTTGACGCATTATGCACTGCACAAGGAAAGTCGAGTGCAGGACCATTGCCAAGCGAATAATGGGAATATATTTTTTCACTTATTAAAACCAGATACTGATCAGTCGTCTTCTTTTCTTCTTGACCATTTTTATTATTAAATGATTATTATTATACTATATGCGCCGCAATAAGCAGTGTGAACATAGCCTTAGGGTCATCGAGGGCGGGGCTAAAAGTTGCAGTTTTGGCTGTTAATATTTATTTTATTTTGTGTGTTTTTATTACTTTATTTTACTATATTGTGCCCCCATAAGTTTAGAAAAAGACCTTTGGTGGCATTTTTGTATCACCTTTTTTTTTCTGGGGGGGTGTTTCGCCTGTAGCTGATTAGCCCCAGCCCCAGGGGAAGTTCAAGGGAAATCCGTCCCCTGCACTGACTGCAGAACTAATACGGCAGTTACCGAGCCCTGGTGGTCACGTGACCACCAATGCCAGGGGACAGGAAGCAAACACAGGCTTTCTGCTGTTCTGCCCATAGCAACCCATCAGAGCTCCACTTTCATTTTCCCATGGCACATTAAGAAATGAAAGCTGAGCTCTGATTGGTTGCTTTGAGCTCTGATTGGTTGCTATGGGCTCTGATTGGTTGCTATGAGTTCTGATTGGTTGCTATGAGCTCTGATTGGTTGCTATGAGTTCTGATTGGTTGCTATGGGCTCTGATTGATTGTTATGAGCTCTCATTGGTCGCTATGGGCTCTGATTCATTGCTATGGGTTCTGATTCGTTGCTATGAGCTCTGATTGGTTATTATGGGCTCTGATTGGTTGCTATGGGCCCTGATTGGTTGCTATGCCCTCTGGTTGCTATGAGCTCTGATTGGTCGCTATGGGCTCTGATTGGTCGCTATAAGCTCTGGTTGCTATAGGCTCTGGTCACTATGGGCTCTGGTTGGTCGCTATGAGCTCTGATTGGTCGCTATGGGCTCTGATTGGTTGCTATGGGCTCTGATTGGTTGTTAGGAGATCTGATTGGTTGCTTTGAGCTCTGTTTGCTATGGGTGCTGATTGGCTGCTATGGGCTCTGATTGGCTGCTATGGACTCTGATTGGCTGATATGGGTTCTGATTGGTTGTTGTGAGCTCTGATTGGATGCTATGGGCTCTGATTGGTTGCTATGACCTCTGATTGGTTGATATGGGCTCTGATTGGTTGCTATGACCTCAGATTGGTTGCTCTGTGCAACAAAGACAGTCTGACTACTGGACAGTTTTTATACATTTTCAAGCTCCAATGATTATACAAACATTTCTCCTGTGAAATAAACATTTTCTCAAAAAAAACTTGTGTGACCTTAGCCCTATAGGCGTCCTAACCTGTGGACTCTTCGGGTATGTTCACACGGCGTATTTTGCTGCGCTTTTCACCACGTATTGCGCTTTCTATGCGGTGAAATGCGCGCCGCAATTACGGTAATCCTTAGCTCTCATAGAGAACTATGGATTACGTGTTGTCTCCCCTCGCGTACAATATGATTGTATTGTACGCGCGGGGGGAGAATTGACATGTCAGTTGTTAGCGGCATTTACGCGTCCAGCCCCCCCCCCCTCCGCTTTGGAATTACGCTCGTGGTTTCAAAACACCCAGCGTATTGCGGCGCGTACTATACTCTACTATACTATATTGCGCCGCAATAAGCCGTGTGAACAAAGCCTTCTTTACACACAACATACAGATTACATATAGAATTAATCTACATAAGTAATGATGCAAATGACTTCTGCTCCTCTTGTCTTATGCAGCATTTTTCATATTCGGTGATACAATCACACAATTCTCCCATTGACAGACACACCCATAGAGCATATGATTTGCATCAGATTATGGCACATTATTTTCTAGGAAGACTCGCCCAGAATGCAGCCTAGTTAATGCAGACACCGAATAAGCAGGAGATACTTTTTTACTCTTTCTTATGTATCCTTGTGCCCTTCAGCTGCACCTGGAGCGTGAAATGCGTAGCCCCCCCTTTAAACTATCCTTTATAATTGCCCAGTTAAGCGCTATACTTTGTAAACCTTCCCATAGCTGCTCTGTACAAGACCAACTATATAGACTGTAATATGCACTTGGTTACCAGTACTGCACTGGGGCATTATGGGAAAGTGGCACATGCAAAGAGAACGCCGGAAAGTAAGGGGATCCAGTGGGGACGCAGAAAAAGTTAAAAAAAAAAAAAAAAGTAAGTACTTTCAAAAAATTGCTTGGGTGGCCACAATAATATTTCTGAGAACTCTCCCCATTCATTTCTATGGGAGTTCAAAGGGATTGTCCAGTCTTGCAAGGTTGATCTAAACCCGGTCAACCTCAGAGAGTGGGGAGATGTTCGTGTCTGCACAGTTCTCCCCATTCATTTCTATGGGAGTTCCAAAGGATTGTTCAATCTTGCAAGGTTGGTCTAAGCCCAGTTAAGCTCAGTGAGTGGGGAGATGGTCATGCTTGCACAGTTCTCCCCATTCATTTCTAAGGGAGTTCCAAGGGATTGTCCAATCTTGCAAGGTTGGTCTAAACCCAGTCAACCTCAGTGAGTGGGGAGATTTTCGTGTCTGCACAGTTCTCCCCATTCATTTCTATGGGAGTTCCAAGGGATTGTCCAATCTTGCAAGAGTGGTCTAATCCTAGTTAAGCTCAGTGAGTGGGGAGATGGTCATGCTTGCACAGTTCTCCCCATTCATTTCTATGGGAGTTCCAAGGGATTGTCCAATCTTGCAAGAGTGGTCTAAGCCTAGTTAAGCTCAGTGAGTGGGGAGATGGTCATGCTTGCACAGTTCTCCCCATTCATTTCTATGGGAGTTCCAAGGGATTGTCCAATCTTGCAAATTTGGCCTAAGCCCAGTCAATCTCAGTGAGTGGGGAGATGGTCATGCTTGCGCAGTTCTCCCAATTCATTTCTATGAGAGTTCCAAGTTGGCTCCATTCTGAACTTCCATAGACATAACAGGGAGAATGTCACAATTGGGGCCAGGTTGGCCGAATTGGTATCAACTAAACTTTTTAGATGGTACAACACCTTCACATTCATCCACTTAGGATGTGCAATTAAAGAAGATATACCCCAAGCAAACTGGATGAATGTGAAGGTGATTGCGCCATCTCGTAAGATTAGGTTTGAGGTTGAGTGAGCTCAGAGAAGAGGGAGATGGTTGCGCTTGCACAGTTCTCCCCATTAATTTTTATGGGAGTTCCAAATACAACCAAGCAAATGCACTTGGCTCCAATCAGAACTCCCATAGACATGAATGGGAAGAACTTAAAAAATGCGACCATCTCCCCATTCGCAGAGGCCAGCTTGCAGCGAGCTTTGAGTTGGCCTCAGACCTAAACTTGTGAGATGAGACAACCACTCGGGTTAAGCCCAGCTAATGTGTTAGTGGCTGTCGGCTGAGTGGCATGTCCCGTCCAGGTCGCAGACAAGAGCGTGCACACGGGAGAGAGGGGAAGACAGAGAGAGAGACTGCCCAGTCCCACATAAAACACTTTTGTGACACAGATGCGCAGTCCCACGTAAATCACTTGTGACACATGCACAGTCCCACATAAATCACAGAGAAAGAACGTAGCTGTACTGTGCAGTCCCACCTAAATCACTTTTGTGACACATGCACAGTCTGTACTGTGCAGTCCCACATAATACACATGTGAGTCAGATGTGCAGTTCCATGTAAACACAAACAGATAAAATGTATAGTTTTATTCTGCAGATCTGTAGAGGCCAGAGGTGTAATAATCTGCAGGATATATCACTATCTGAGAGAGTGAAAAAATCACCAATCTTTCCCTGAATGTCAAAATGCCCATTTTAGTTACAAATTGTGTAGAGAGAGCGAGAAATGTAGATATACACTATCGAGTTACACTTAGCTTTTCACTTCCAGTGATTCCATAGGCTTTGTCTACACAGGAAATACTGAAATGTGATCGTATTATGGACAGCATTTTCTCATTTGCTGTGTGCACATACCTTAGTCTTGCACAGCGGAGAACCTCTCCCTTCCCCCGGCTCACACAGAATGAATCATCACTGCACACGCATCAACTGGAGATAGATTACACATAGTAACCATACACCATCACAGACTGACCCAAGACCCCTCTTTAAAGGGCTATTCCCATCTCCTCAACATCAAACATCAAGATTAGAAGTCGCGAATGACCCAGCCATATGGCACTCTCCATTCTGTTCTATGGGAGTTCTAAGTCCATCAGCTGGATTTTGAACACTCATAGAAATGAATGGAGAGTGTCCAGCCTGCGGGGCTACCTCTACAGTGATAGGTTGGGGGTCTGATATACAGAAAGGTACAAGTCCCACGTCTGGAACCTGCACCTCTCATACATCTACGGTATAAAAAATTACACAACTTTGGTAGTTAAAGGGGTTGTCCCACCAGACACATTGATGGCATATCATCAGGATGTGCCATCAATGTGTGATAGGTGTGGGTTCCCGCATCTATTTTGAGAATGAGCCCGTAAACGTCTCTGTTTTGAATCTCAAGGTGGTCGGACTACTCCTATTGGTTTCAATGGGAGTGAGAATGAGTCCCGAAACCTGTTTTGAATCTAGAGGTATCAGACTACTCCCATTGCTTTCAATGGGAGTGAGAATAAGTTCCAAAGCGTGACTCCCTATTGGTGTCAATGGGAGTAAAAATGAGCCCCAAAACCTGTTTTGAATCTAGACGTGGCCGTTACTCCCTATTTGGTGTCAATGGGAGTGAAAATGAGCCCCAAAACCTGTTTTGAATCTAGAGGTGGTTGTTTCTCCCCATTTGGCTTCAATGGGAGTGAGAAGAAGTTCCAAAACGTGACTACCTATTGGTTTCAATGGGAGTGAACATGAGCCCCAAAACCTGTTTTGAATCTAGAGGTGGTTGTTTCTCCCCATTTGGCTTCAATAGGAGTGAGAAGAAGTTCCAAAACGTTACTCCCTATTGGTGTCAATGGGAGTGAAAATGAGCCCCAAAACCTGTTTTGAATCTAGAGGTGGTTGTTTCTCCCCATTTGGCTTCAATGGGAGTGAGAAGTTCCAAAACGTTACTCCCTATTGGTGTCAATGGGAGTGATAATAAGCCCCTAAACCTGTTTTGAATCTTGAAGTGGTTGTTTCTTCCCATTTAGCTTCAATGGGAGTGAGAATAAGTTCCAAAACACGACTCCCTATTGGTTTCAATGGGAGTGAGAATGATCCCCGAAACCTGTTTTGAATCTAGAGGTGGTCGTTACTCCCCATTGATTTCAATGGGAGTGAGACTAAGTTCCATAACGTGACTACCTGTTAGTTTTAGTGGGAGTGACAATGAGCCCCAAAACCTCTCTGTTTTGAATCTTGAGGTGGTTGTAACTCTCCCATTGGCTTCACTGGGAGCGTTAAGAACAGCCGAGCGCTATTAATGGAAGAACTCCGACCACCTCTACACGTCTCCCTCTATCCCTCCTCCCATGTAAAATATAATACTGTAATGTATCAGCACCCATACAATTTGTACATTTGCCACACCACACACGTCCTAATTGTATGGGTGCTGTTTTAAGTATATACGTAAATATGTACTGCGGGCATCGGGCAGTTGTATTTCACAGTACAAGCGCTGGAAACAGGGGGGAAAGTGCCAGCATGCCACAGCAGACAGAAAATAAGGTGAAATCTTCTAAACAGGAGAACAGATAGTAAAACAAATGTAAAAGGGGCGTTAACCCTCCCCTGTACTATTCAAAACAAAACAATTTACATAAATATGTTCCGACTTACATACAAATACAATTTAAAAACAAACCTACAGTCCCTATTCCCGTTCCTAATCTGGGGACTGCCTGTTCCTAATCCAGGTAGAATAAAAATTATAGTGGTGATCCCACCATGCACTTTGATGGCAAAGTAATAGGATATGCCATCAAATCAGCTATCTTGGGAACGGGCCCTTCCCTCCCCCCAAAAAAATCTCCTCTTAGGATGAAGAGCCGATCACGCTTGTGCATTACTCTCTATACTCTTCTATGGACGTTCTGAGTACTTCCATAGAAAAAAATGGGAAGTCCTGCACAAGCGCAACCAGCTCTCCATTATGAGCCGAAAATTTGGGGGGCCTTGGGCTTTCACAAAGTATGGAGAACTGACTTTTAAACAGTCACCTCTGGGACTCTCAGCTACCGCAGAATGGGGAACTGGTCCAACTTGTACATGACTCTCCATTCTGTTCTATGGGAGTTCCCAGTACAGAGGAGCGCTGTGTTCTCCATTCTGTTCTATGGGGGGGAGTTCCAGTCAGGGGAGCGTGTGTTCTCCATTCTGTTCTATGGGAGTTCCCAGTTTCAGGGTGCTATGTCTCCATTCGTCTAGGTGTTCCAGTACAGGGGTGCTTTTCTCATTTGTTCTATGGGAAAGTTCCCAGTCAGGGGAGCGCTGTTCTCATTCTGTCCATGGGAGTTCCCAGTACAGGGGAGCGCTGTGTTCTCTCCATTCTGTTCTATGGGAGTTCCCAGTACAGAGGAGTGCTATGTTCTCCATTCTGTTCTATGGTAGTTCCCAGTACAGGGAGTGCTGTGTTTCTCCATTTCTGTTCTATGGGAGTTACCAGGTTTCAGGGGAGCGTTGTGTTCTCCATTCTGTTCTATGGAAGTTGCCAGTACAGGGCAGCGCTGTGTTCTCCATTTGTTCTATGGATTCCAGTCAGGGGACGCTGTGTTCTCCCTTCTGTTCTATGGGAGTTCCCAGTACAGGGGAGCGCTGTGTTTTCCTTCTTTTCTTAGGGGGTCCCCAATAGGGAGCGCTGTGCTCCTTCTGTTCTTGGGAGGTTCCCAGTTACAGGGGAGCCTGTGTCTCCATCGTTCAGGGAGTTTAGTACAGAGGAGCACTGTGTTTTCCATTCTGTTTTTATGGGGGCTCCCAGTACAGAGGAGCGCTGTGTTCTCCATTCTGTTCTTTTGGGAGCTTCCAGTACAGGGGGGCGTGTGTCTCCATTCTGTTTTTATGGAGTTCCTAGTACAGAGGAGCACTGTGTTCTCCATTCTATTCTATGGGAGCTCCCAGTACATGCCGCACTCAGAACTGCCGTAGAACAGAATGGAGATGTGTGTGCCTTTGTGATCGACTCTACATCCTTAGCTGAGACTTTCAGGGAATAGAGTCGTGCGCAAGTGAGACCAGCTCTCCATTTTGAGCCAACACTTTAAGGGGCCCGTCTCCAGGATCGATGCGGGTCCCATTGGGTCCCATAGTACATCCTATCGGTATACCATCAACACACATGGTGGAAGCACCTCTCTGAGTATAGATGTTTTTTCCATTGTTCTTTTGATCTAAATATCTAATTTTCAGGTTTTATTTCTGTGGCTTTTATGTTTCGGACTTGCATGCCTTCCTCCGTTTTTATTTTATTTTTTGTTGTATTTTTTTGTTGTTTTTCCTTTGCAGATAAACCTGAGGAGCGCAGGCCGTCCTCAGTCACAATCCCCGCTTCACAAAGCAAACATTCGGAAGATGCATTTGGTTCTGTTCCATTTATTTCTGCTTCAGGCAAGTGCATCTGTTTACTACAATGGCTGAATATTTAGAGCAAATTTCATGAGTTTGTTCAAAAAGTAATTGGGAAAAGGTCCCCGGGGTACTTTTTTAGTATTTTTGGGCTCTTTTTGGGCTACTCTAGGTTCCCCCACATGTTAATTTTTTCCCCAGGCTTATTGGGTTAAATTTTTAGGTCCCCCATGTATGATTTTCCCCCCTTTATTGGGCTTCTAGGCCCCAGGGTGACTGTTAGATATCCCCAGGTCTTTGGGCTCCTCTAGGTCCCCGGGTGATGTATAGATATTCCCCCGGCTCTATTGGTTCTAGGGCCCCAGGGCTGACTGTATAGATATTCCCCCGGCTCATTTTGGGCTCTTTAAAGGCCCCAGGGCTGACTGATAGATATTCCCCCGGCTCTATTGGCTCTCTAGGTCCCCTGACTGTATAGATTTTCCCCCCGGCTTATTGGTCCTTAGGCCCCGGGTTGATGTTAGATTTCCCCAGGCTTATTGGGCTACTCTAGGTCCCCAGGGGTGATGTTTAAAATATTCCCCCGGCTCTATTGGGGGCCCTAGGCCCCAGGGCTGATGGGATGATATCCCCCCGGCTTATTGGGCTACTCAGGTCCCCCGGCTGATGTAAGATATTCCCAGGCTCTATTGGGTCTCTAGGTCCCCCGACTTATAGATATTTCCCAGGCTCTATTGGGCTACTCTAGGCCCCCGGGGTGACTGTAAGATATTCCCCAGCTCTATTGGGTTTCTCTAGGTCCCCCGGCTGATTATAGATATTCCCGGCCTTTGGGCTACCTTTGGCCCGGGCTGCTTATTTAAAATTCCCCCGGCTCTATTGGGTACTCTAGGTTCCGGCTGACTTATGATATTCCCAGGCTTATTGGGGTACTCTAGGTCCCAGGGCTGATGTAGATATTCCCCAGGCTTTTGGTACTTAGGCCCCCCGGGTGACTGTATAGATATTTCCCCATGTTTTGTTGGGGGTACTCAGGGGCCCCCGGACGATGTTTTGATATTACCGTTTTGGGGGTCTCTAGGTCCCCAGGGCTGACTTATAGATATTACCCAGGTCTATTGGGTCCTCCAGGTCCCCGGGGTGACTGTATAGTATTCTCCCAGGCTCTATTGGGCTCCTTAGGTCCCCCGACTGTATATATTCCCAGGCTCTTTGGGCTCCTCTAGGTCCCCCTGGGCTGTATAGATATTTTTCCCCAAAAGCTCTATTGGGTACTCTAGGTCCCCAAAAACTGACTTTTTGATATTCCCCCGGATCATGGGTCCTCTAGGTCCCCGGGCTGACTGTTTTTGAATTCCCCGCTCTTTTGGGGTACTCTATATCCCCAGGGCTGGGTGGGGAGCCCAGGTCTATTGGGGTACTCAGGTCCCCCTACTGTAAGATATTCCCAGGGGTTATTGGGCTACTCTATTTCCCCTGACTGTTGATATTCCCCGGTCTATTGGGGTCTCTAGTTCCCCCGGGTGCTTAATTTTTATTCCCGGCTCTATTTTGGGCTTTTCTTAGTTCCCCCAGGGCTGACTGTTAGATATTCCCCAGGCTCTATTGGGTACTCTAGGTCCCCAGGGCTGACTGTATAGATATTCCCCAGGCTCTATTGGGCTACTCTAGGTCCCCCTGACTGCATAGACATTCCTCAGGCTCCATCAGTCACTGGGAATCCCCTTTGATTGTGATGTGATTATGAGGAGAGGTTGAAAGAATTATTCTGAAGTTATTCTTCAGAAAAGTATGGTGAAAAGCTATATCTGAAAAAATCCCTAAAAAGAAAAAGAAAACCCCCTCCAATTTGTCAAAAAAAAGGATTGAATCTCCAGAAGAAAAACGTCTTCCTCACTATGAGAATTGTGAATCTGTGGAATAGCCTACCTGAGGAGTGGACACGCGGAACTTTAAAGGTTTCAAAAAGCTTCGGGATAGATTTTTTCAGGCTTTCTTGGCGGCCGCTCCCAGAGAACACTTTTCGAGCCCCGTTTTTAAAAGGGGTTAAGGCTACAAATGAAGTCTATATGGGTCTTAATTTTTAACGTTTTTCAAGTATAAAAAAAAAAAAAAAAAGCTTTGGTAAGAAACTAATAGAAATACATTTTCTTGAAATCCTTATTGAGTTAATGGAATCACTTTAATTATTCCTTTTACCGTATTTTTCGGACTGTAAGACGCACCGGACCATAAGATGAACCATTAATTTTTTGGGCTGTAAGACCCCCACCCGGGGAAAAAAGTAAGACCACCCGGGCCATAAGAGCACCACCCTATTTTGGACCCGTTTTGACGCAACCCGCCCCTATTTTGGGGTAAGAGCACCCGGGCCTAAGACGCACCACCCTATTTTTTGGATGTAAGAAGTAAAAGGCCAAAGTCGCACCTATCGTATTTTTGGAGTAAGACGCCCCCCATTTTCCTCCAAAATTTTGGGGGGAAAAAAAATGCGTCTTATATCCGAAAAATCGGTAGTATTTATTTTAAATTCCCTCCCCCCCCCCAAAAAAATCATTATTAAAATTTACAAAAATGCATCTTCCTATGGAATAATTCTCCTCCAAACCAATTTATTTTGCCATCTCCTATTTTAGGAAATTCACGCGTAATGCTTAAAACCCTCCGAACAGAACAGCGGCCTTAATGATCTTGTGTATTTTATGCTTGACCTACATCAAAAGATTTATTTGACTAAAATATAAACCTCAGAGACATTTTTTAATTTCCAGCCTTTTGTAAGGTCTTGAAAAAAAACAAAAAAAATCGGGGCAGCAGCCTCCGCGGTCGCAAATCTCCGGCAATGTTGAGCAGATGCTTCCCTGCTATTCCTCAAAGAAATTGTGTAGATTTAGGTGAAAATGTCTCGGTAATCCTTGAGCCTGACATGTGGCCAATTGCTGCGAAAAGATGGTATCAGTATGTTACCAATTGAGAGAAGACCTAAAAGCTCGTTGCTCCCACCCCCCAGATGACGACGCAGCAGAAGGCAAGTAATTACGGGTTGCGAGGCATTAATCAGGTTTAATCGGATGTTGGGAAAAAAGAACATCAGAACATCACATTTCCTTGAAGATTGGGATGATCTTGTATGATTAAAGATGTTCCCCTGACTGTCGCTGGAGGGATGAGCAATTGTCCTTGAAAGGCTACAGACGTGATTATAAGTGGAGAAATTTAAGCCCTCCGTCGTCAGCAGATGTTGGCTCTGAATTGTTTTCACTTAGACTTCATCGTATTTTTCCAATCTGCATAACTGAAATTAAGGAAGACGTTTGACGGAACCAAAAAAAATGGTCAAAACCAATGCTTCTATTTTGGTCTTCTATCAAATATAGGGGTTGAGATATTACAGGTTTACCCAAATTTAGCAGGGTCTTGGAGATCCTTCTAGTTATTAGTGAAAGTCAAAAAACACACAAGACTAGTTTTTTTGGCCCTTGGTGGCTTTTTAGTTACCAACCACATCGACTTTATGATCCATGGTACATTGAGTAGTTTTCTGTGTCCATAAGTCCTAGTTACCAGTGCCGAACTGGGGTACATAGGGTCCAACAGTGGAGCTGTTCCTTGGGGCCCAACTGTGGAATTGATTTGTGTTGCCCACCAGTGGAGAGGATTCATGAGGTGCACCAGTGGAGATGATTCATGAGGTGCACCAGTGGAGATTATTCTTAGGGTAAACTAGAGAAGTTGATTCTTGAGACCCACCAGTGGAGTTAATTTGTGAGGCCCCACCAGTGGAGTTGATTCTTGAGAACACATCACTCCCTGGCTGGGGAAATCCCATAGAACAGAATGGAGAACACAGCGCTCCCATGTACTGGGAACACCCATATAACAGAATGGAGAGAACACAGCACTCCCCTGTATTGGGAACTCCCATGGAACAGAATAGAAAACACAGAGCTCCCCTGTACTGGGAAGTCCCATAGAACAGTAAGGAAAACACAGAGCTCCCCTATACCGGGAACTCCCATAGAACAGAATGGAGAGAACACGGCCCTCCCCTGTACTGGGAACTCCAATAGAGGAGAGTGGAGAACACAGCGCTCCCCTGTACTGGGAAGTCCAATAGAACACAATGGAGAGCCCTGTGCAAACACGACTGGCTCTCCAGTCTACTCTGTAACTTTCAGGGACCCGTTACCGAGATAGGTTCCAGATGTGGGACCCATACTTATCAGTCTTTGATGGCATATCCTAATGATATTCCATCAAAGTTAATGGTGGAAAAAACCCTTTAAGTGTCCAGTGGGCGGTCCTACTAAGTGACTGACAACCTCCAGTGAGTGTACATAAAAAGATAGCTAAGCAGGACCACCCATTCGACCCCTAAGCCCAGATAGAGCAGAAGTGTGAATAGATTACTAGTTACGCTTATTATAGACATACAATACAATATATCTGGTCACCTCACTTTGCTATAAAACAAGGTGCTGGCAGATGGGACTAAATTTTTAACGTGAAACGTTCTCCAAGCGAGAGGTTTCTGTTACCCAATATTTATACTCTTAAATGATCTTCTGTAAATTTTTAAGTATGAACTTTCAATGAGACCTGACCGAGGGTTGAGGGAATCTAGACGTAGATGTGAGAGGTCCCAATTCATGAGAGATTCCAGATTGGAATGAGGCCAAATCCACGGCTTGATGTCCAAGCTCCTCAGGGAAATCTAAGGATTATAATCCTGGGGTTAATATAAACTGCAAACAAAAGGAGCAAATGTATAAAAACTAATGATCCAACAGTAAAAGAAACAGAAGAGAATGAATCACATGAACAGACCCCAACAATAGACGGGAACCTATGAATAGGAACGGACCAATTGTCTAATATCAAATAATAAGGGAGATGGGGTGTTCTCATCTCACACACTGATGGCATGATCGATCAATGTCTGAGAGGGGCAGAGCCCATTTCTAGGACCCCCATCTATCTCTGGAATGGGTCCCTGCAAGCTTCAGCTCGGGATGGAGAGCCGCCGATGCTTGCTCACGACTCTCCATTCTGTTCTATGGGAGTTGACAGTACAGGGGAGTGCTGTGTTCTTCATTCTACTCTATGGGAGTTCCCCGTACAGAGGAGTGCTGTGTTCTTCATTCTGCTCGATGGGAGTTCCCGTACAGGGAGTGCTGTGTTCTCCCTTCTGTTATGGGGGTTCCCGGTTTTCAGGGGGGCTCGTATTTTCTCCATTTGTTCTATGGGGGTTTTCCCGGGACAGGGGAGGGGCTGTATTCTCTCCATTCTGTTCTTGGGAGTTCCCGGTCAGGGGGCGCTGTATTCTTCCATTCTCTCTTTGGGAGTTCCCCAGTACAGGGGGGTGCTGTGTTCTCTCATTTTTTTATGGGGTTCCAGACAGGGGGCGCTGTGTTCTCCTTCTCTTTTGGGAATTCCGAAAAGGGGAGCACTGTGTTCTCCATTTGTTTATGGTAGCCCCCAGTACAGGGGAGTGTGTTTCCATTCTGTTATGGGAGTTCCCGTACAGGGGAGCGCGTGTTCTCCTTCCCCTTAGGGGATTTCCCCAGTAAGGGGGGGGGGGAGAGTGCTGGTTCTCCATTCTATTTTTTGGGGGATTTCCCCAGTACAGGGGGGGCTGTTTCTCCTTCTTTCTATGGGATTTCCCCAGTACAGGGGAGCGCTTGTTCTCCATTTGTTCTATGGGATTTCCCCCATACGGGGAGGCTGTGTTCTCCTTTCGTTCTATGGGGTCGGCTGAACATTGTTTCCCATTGTATCGAATAGGGTGTGTGCAAAGCATGACCGGCTCTTCATTCTAAGTTGACACTTTTGGAATCCTGTTCCCGAGATAGCTGCGGGACCCAATTGATTGCTTATTCTATCCATAAGCCATAAAAGTCTATGGTGGGAGAACCCCTTTAATTCTCCATTATTTGAAAAATTTGGGGGAATTGTGATTTTAGGTTTTTTTTTTGTTGGAATCTTTGATCGTGATTATTCAAAATACAGGCCTTTTGGGTTGGACGGTGGGATGTGGTTTGTTCTTACTTTTGAATTTGTATGAAAGTCAGAAAGGTGATTTTTATTTGAAACTCCAGCAAAAAGGTTTTTCAGCTTTGGTAGTGCAGAGAAGGGTTTTTACATTAGTTTTGCTGTTGGGCCCCCTGTTAAAAAGTTTACCTCATTTTCACCTGTGTGCTGCTGTGGCATGCTGGAACTTGTCGTTCCATAGCTACTCTCTGCTGCGGAACATGGAACGACAAGTGCTAGCATGCCCCTTAAGTTTCCATTTGTAACTAGGGGACAGATGTAAGTCAGAATGGTCTAAGTCAAGGACTGCCTGTATACTGCTAGGCCCAGATGTATGTAAACTAGCAGTAAAACGGTCTTTGTTGCCCATTGCCATGAGCTCCAATTGGTTGTTATAGGCAGTTTTCATTCATAAGACCCTTCGTCTCTATATACATTTGCACATTTTGTTTGCAGTGTATATGAACACCGGGATTATTAACCTGTTTCCCTTAGCTTTCCCCGAGGCATTTGAACACGTAGCTGCGCATTTGGCCTCATTCCAATGGGGAAACTTCTACGACTGAAACTCCCTATCTAAAATTGATTCTTGAACCACCCGTCAGGTCTTATTGAAAGTTTATACTTAAAAAAAAAAAAAAATATTAGATTTTTAACCTACTGAAATGTCATCAAATGGCAAGAAGGCAACACCCCTTTAAGAGTCCAGTGGGCGGTCCTACTAAGTGACTGACATCTTCCACTGATTGTATATATCTGTCAATTACTAAATAGGACCACCCACTGGACTCCTAAGCCCGGAAAGAGCAGAAGTGTGAATAAATTACTAGTTACACTGAAAAAAAAATCATAAATTTTTAACCTATTGAAATGCCATCAAATGGTAAGAAGGCAACACCCCTATAATATAGGTTGGAACAGCATAAAAATAAGTGTTATCAGTAGAAACCTAACAGCCGTTCCAAAATCCCCCGGTATTGCAGGGTATAGGTTAACCCAAGATGCATAATATGCAAAGAAGCAGTTTGTGTGTCAAGTGGGAGGTAACTTTTGAATTGTACAATGGGGCGGAAATCTTATCTCTGACATTATTCAGTTTACAGAGAAAGTGCCATAGTAACCGCGAGTAATATAAGTGTATGTTCACACGGCTGGTTTGGAACCTTATTTTTAATGCGCCGAAATACTCGTCTGAAAGCCGCCTCATGTTTTGTAGTTTTCAGACGAGTGTTTTTCACGAGGTTTTTATGAGGTTTTTTTCCATGCAATTTTCAGTGTGGTTTTCTTTCTGAAACACCCATGCCAATTTTTTGCCAAGGGGTTATTGGGTATCGCTCTACGTCCAAAACCGCACCAAATTCATCGAAAACGCCTCAATAATTGACTTGTCACTTATTTTTCAGCCTGGAATTAGTTTTTTAAAAAAAAAAAAAAAAAAAAAAAACGAGCCTCGTATGAACACAGTTTTTATGTAGCAATAAATAAAATAAATGGTGAACCCGTGCATCGCCCAAAAAAACCAGTCATGTGAACGTACCCGTAAGACGGGATGGTAGACTGGAAATTAGGCCTGCAATGAAAGCACTGCCGGACCTGTACCCTAACTCCTGGGTTATGGTTGATTTTCGACAAAAATTTATTCGGGCCGACCCGAAGTGATTCCGCGCAATACTATTTCAGAGCAAGGTAGTTTGTAGTAACTTTCTGATCTAATAGATGAGGATCCAGAAAAGGGGTCTCCCTCTGATAAATCCCTAATTTCCACGAGTGCTGTGCTAAGCAACGTGCCCCCTGCTAGGCTTTCTTCAGAGAACCAAGTATTGTACGGATTCATAGAGAATATTATCCCAAACAAGAGGAAAAGTTCCTTCCCGACTCCTAATATGGCAATTGGAATAATCCCTGGATCAAAGGTCTATCTGCAGAATTAATAAACCATAACCTGCGATACTATATTGTTCAAGAAAGTCACCTAAGCCCTTCTTGAACTTGTAATCTGTTACCAATGGTCGATGTTGATTGACGGTTATTTTGTATTTCTTCCATTTTCTTACTATTGCACCAGCAGTCGTCTCCTTCTCACCCCGCGTCTTTTTATGGTTTTTTAGCCCATTCCAGCTTTGTACAGGTCTATGATCTTTTCCCCGACATCCCTTTGAAAGCTTTTGGGCTTGCCCCTGTTGTAGGTTAGAGTCTGAGATTAATTGAGCCCTTTGGGGCAGGAGTCTTTTTTTAAAGGGGGAAATTTTTAAAACACTGTCTGTAATACAGGTAACGAGTTGATTAGGAGCATCTAACTGGTCTGTAGGAGCCAGAACTCTTAATGGTTGGTAGGGGATCAAATTCTTATTTCTCTCAGAAAAATGCAAATAACTTTTTATAACTTATACAATGGATTTTTGGGTTTTATTTTTGGATTTTCTGTCTTCAATGTTAAAAAAACCTACCCTCAAAAAATTTTGATGTTATCTTTGTCAGTGGGCAAACGTACACAATCAGTAAGGGATCAAATAATTATTTCCTTCACTGTAAATTTGCCCCACTAACTACTAATGCACTTGATTATTACATGTTTCTGGTCAAAACTAAAGGATTCTAATTCTATTTATAGGTTCACTTGGAAAAATATCAGACGCTCTAGTGGGTGCGGAAAACATTTCCAAAGCATCAACCAAATCGACCAAAAATGAAAGCTTGTCCTTGAAGGAACAAAAGCAACAGCAAAACGTCCAGGTAAAGTCTTCACAAAGGGCATCCAAAGAGGGTGCGGACTCTGAAAGCGACTTTGAGTCAGACCCTCCGTCCCCCAAGAGCAGTGAAGATGATGATCCCGAGGATGAAGAAACTTTACATGGCGACCAAGGCATCTTCCATGAAGGCAAAGAACGGAAAAGAGATCATTTGGGCAAAAGGGCCTTTTGCTAATGGACTCGGATGAAGAGGAGGAGGAAAAGCATAGCTCCGATTCGGATAACGACCGCAAAAAAATGAAAAATTCCAATGTGAAGCTAAATAGACCAGTATGTGCCACTGATGGTCAACCAAGGGAAACCACCACTAAGGTACTTAGGATGGACAATGTGAAACAGGCAACTAATCAGCTGGATGCATTCGGGGCCATACCATTTTATTGTCTTGACACGCAAAAAGGTCCCGAAGATCAAGGCATCAAGGAAGCTCCACCAATGACCATGGGTGAAAAAGGGAAGGATGAATTTGATGTGTTTTCTCAAGCACCATTCAGTCGAAAATCGGACACGCCAGATTGTCAGATCACATCTCCAGTTTCTCCCGGTAACGTGGATGTCTTTGGTTTTCTCCCCCCTTTTACCCCTTTCCCAACCAAGAAGTAAAAAAAGTCTAGGGGGGGGACCCTTTTTGGGGTTTTGGTGCCATTCGAAGAAATAGCTGGACAACAGGGCCAGCAAAAAGTAAAGCAACAACGCAACGTGCAGAAAATTTCCTCCCGTCAGAGACGCACAAAACAAGAGCCGGCCAACGGCAATGGAAAGCGTCACCACGGCACGCCGTCGAGCACGAAAAAGACGGCCAAGCCCAGTTACCGCACTCCGGAAAAAGTGCGGCGTCACAAGAAAGGAGGGAGACGCGACTCGCAGAGCAGCAACGAATTCCTCACCATCTCCGACTCCAAGGAAAACATCAGCATCCCCCTCAACGACGTCAAGGATCGCAACAACATTTTACAAACAGATGAAAGCATGGTGGACCCTTTTGGTGCCAAACCCTTCCATCCTCAAGATCTGAGGCCACCTCAACATCACGGGCTTGGAGATAACCGAGGCGATCACCACCCGGCTGCTGCTGGCAGGCCGAGGCAGAGCTCGCTTCACGGAGCCTACCTAGGCGGCGATAATGCGAAAATGGATGACTTTGGTGCCGTGCCTTTCACCGAACTAGTGCTACAAAGCGTAACGCAACAACAAAGCCAGCAGCCTCCGTCGCAAGCTTTCGATTTAGATCCGTTCGGTGCAGCCCCGTTTCCTTCGAAGCCGTAGAGTCCAATTTTTTTTTAGACTTTTGGAACTGTTATACGCCACTTCTTTCTACATCTAAGTTATACGGAGGTCTTAGATAACACAAATGCATTACCTTAATCCTTAGCACATTTTTAACACCCAGACAAAATGTCTGGAAACATATTTATATTTTTATTGTAATTTTTATTTGAAATACTATGGCAAAAATATGATAGCTTTAATATATGTCTCACGAGAGGACACATTCCCTCCTTGTTGCACTTCTGAAGTAGCGGAAATGTTTTTGGAAGTAAGTCGGTTTAGCCTACAGATCTAGAAGACCACAAGGACTTGAAAACCGTAGGGGTTTCACTAGTTTATTTTAATTTTTTTTTTACACTCTTGATTTTTGCAGATTTTTATGTACTATTCACTATAGAGTCACAACCTGGTAGAATTTCTATGTTGAGTCGCCCTTGAGCCATTTTTTTTGTATTGGGTTAAAAATCTGTGAAAAGAAGCGCAGGTGGAATTTTTTTTTTTTCTCACTACCTTACTTAGGCACCTTTGTTGTGTACTTTTTATAACATTTTCTCTGATCGTCCTAAAGTTCTACATCAGCAGTTTAATGAAAGCAGGAAACAGCTGTGTGTCGAGCCCAAGAGATCAAGTAACCAATTGAGATTAGCTCTTTTTGAGGGTAGCATTTGAAGCCACACTCCATTGGCTCCAAAGTTGAGAAAGAAAATGGGATACTAAAGGGGCAAGCAAGAAATAAGGAGAGAGGACGTTAGACGAGACATTGCAAAGGATCCTGGGGCATGTAGTTATTTAGGACAAAAGGGAAGAAACAGAGAAGGGAACCTACATCAAGCACAGGTGGATTTTTTTTTTCTGTCACTACCATCGTTAGGCACCTTTGTAGTTTACTTGTTGTTAAATTTTCTCTGATCTTCCTAAAGTTCTACATCAGCAGTTTAATGAAAGCAAGAAACAGCTGTGTGTCAAGCCCAAGAGATCAAGTGACCAACTGAGATTAGCTTTTTTCAGGGTAGCATTTGAAGCCACACTCCTTTGGCTCAAAAGGTGAGAAAGAAAATGGGATATAAAAGAGAGAGAAGAGAACGTTAGACGAGACACAGCAAATGATCCTTTGGCATGTAGTTATTTAGGACAAAACGGAAGCAACAGAGAAGGGAACCTACATCAAGCACAGGTGGAAATTTTTTTTTTTATAAATCAATGTCCCTACCATAGTTCTGCACCTTTGTAGTGTACTTGTTATAACATTTTCTCTGATCTTCCTAAAGTTCTACATCAAGAGTTTAACGAAAGCAGGAAACAGCTGTGTGTCAAGCCCAAGAGATCAAGTGACCTATTGAGATTAGCTCTTTTTGAGGGTAGCATTTAAAGCCACACTCCTTTGGCTCCAAAGATGAGAAAGAAGATGGGATACAAAAGAGGAAATCATTGAGATAAGAAGAGAGAACATTAGACGAGACACAGCATAGGATCCTGGGCATGTAGTTATTTAGGACTAAATGGAAGCAACAGAGAAGGGAACCTACATCAAGCACAGGTGGAAACTTTTTTGTTTTCTAAAACAATGTCACTACCATAGTTAGGCACCTTTGCAGTGTACTTGTTATAACATTTTCCCTGATCTTCCTAAAGTTCTACATCAGCAGTTTAATGAAAACAGGAAACGGCTGTGTGTCGAGCCCAAGAGATCAAGTGACCAGCTGAGATTAGCTTTTTTCCAGGGTAGCCTTTGAAGGAACACTTTTTGGCTCCAAAGATGAGAAAGAAAATGGGATACAAAAGGGGCAAGCAAGAAATAAGGAGAGAGAAAAGAACGTTAGGCGAGACACAGCAAAGGATCCTGAGGCATGTAGTTATTTAGGACAAAAGAGAAGCAACAGAGAAGGGAACCTACACATGCACAGGTAGAATTATTTTTTTTCTATTACTGGTTATAACATTTTCTCCGTTCTTCCTAAAGTTCTACATCAGCAGTTTAATGAAAGCAGGAAACAGCTGTGTGTCGAGCCCAAGAGATCAAGTGACCATCTGAGAATAGCTTTTTTCAGTTTAGCAATTGAAGCCACACTCCTTTGGCTTCAAAGCTTTCAACATAAGAAAATGGGATACAAAAGGGGCAAGCATTGAGATAAGGAGAGAGAAGAGAACGTTTGACAGGACCCAGCAAATGCACCTGGGGCATGTAGTTATTTAGGACAAAACGGAAGCAACAGAGAAGGGAACCTACATCAAGCACAGGTGGAAACTTTTTTGTTTTCTAAAACAATGTCACTACCATAGTTAGGCACCTTTGTAGTGTATTTGTTATAACATTTTCTCTGATCTTCCTAAAGTTCTACATCAGCAGTTTAATGAAAGCAGGAAACAGCTGTGTGTCGAGCCCAAGAGATCAAGTGACCAATTGAGATTAGCTTTTTTTTTTTTCAGAGTAGCATATGAAGCCACACTCCTTTGGCTCCAAAAATGAGAAAGAAAATGGGATACAAAAGGGGAAAGCAAGAGATAAGGAGAGAGAAGAGAACGATAGATGAGACACAGCAAAGGATCCTGGGGCATGTAGTTATTTAGGACAAAAGGGAAGCAACAGAGAAGGGAACCTACATCAAGCACAGGTGGAAAAAAAAAATCTTTCTAGTACTGGTTGTAACATTTTCTCTGATCTTCCTAAAGTTCTACATGAGCAGTTTATTGAAAGCAGGAAACAGCTGTGTGTCGAGCCCAAGAGATCAAGTGACCAATTGAGAGATTAGCTTTTTTTTCAGGGTAGCATTTGAAGCCACAGTCCTGTGGCTCTAAAGCTTTCGACACGACAAAAAAAAAATGGCTACAAGAGAGGCAAGCATAGAGATAAGGAGAGAGAACGTTAGATGAGATCCTGGGGCATGTAGTTATTTAGGACAAAAGGGAAGCAACTGCTTTGCTGCAGAGAAGGAAACCTACGTCAAGCACAAGAGAAGCACAAATTAGCACAGAAAACATCACACAAATATGGATGAAGATTCAGGCAAGCCATTTGGGAATCTTTTTTTTAAATTTTTATATTTTATTTTATGTTTTTCTCCAGCTCTTTGGACAATACGGAAATGGAATGTGGTAAATTTTATTAAGAAAAACTAAATTACACGGAGGACCATTGTTTGCCTCACACTCCAGGAACCTGCCGTACGTCGTAAATGGTTTGTGTAAAGTGATCACGTGGAGGCTTTAAAACATGAATGTTGCCCAATTGGGACTGATGGTTTTTTTCTAATTAGCGTTCGGATACATTTGTATATTTTTCACTAATGGACGGGAAGTGTGCATCGTTTGCCGACCCCACTACAAATTGTGACATTTATAGTCCTGATACTGTGTGATCAGCCACTAAGGAGGGTTTCTGCCTATACGTTAAGTGTAATGCCTATATATGATTCATTGTAACTCGGATATGTGGAAACTCCAATGTTCTGTCCCAGGTACCATGATAGCAGTGTTTACCGATACCTGATAAATGTGACACACATCTGAGTGTAATTCTAACGATGCATGGTTCTTTCGCCAGAATCGATTCTGTCTTTTGTAAATCACGGTTCCTGCAAATAGATAAAAAAAATTTTTTTTTAATGTTTCGACTTGTCAAAATTTTCATGTTTTATATAGAACACAAGGCTATGATACATACGTCTTACCAGTATGGGGGAGAGAAATGTTAGTCTTACCCAGCAGACTTCTCTAAATTTCCACAATGGCCATCTTGACCTGCCATTCCTAGAGTAATAAGGTGTTCGGGTAACATAAATGGTGTCTACCAAATTTTTCTAAAAACTTACTTTATTACTGGATCATTTGAGAATGCTCAACCAAAACAACTATCGACATAGCATTTATCCATAATTTTAAGTATGTGAAGGGTTAAAAGTTCTAAAAACAACTTCAGAACTTTTTCCTACACAAGAAAGCTGTGATTTTTTTAATTGAAAGTTTCAAAACACATTTACAAAAAACGCTTTGTTGAGCCGAGAAGGGACCAATAGGTTTGCAAATTTCTAAACATTTACAAAAATAGCTGTGTTGAGCCAGAGATCAGGCGACAGTGTGTGCAAAGTTCTAAACACCTATTACAAAAAACCAGCTTTGTGTCAAGCCCAGGAGATCAGGTGACCAGTAGGGTTTGCAAATTTCTAAAAACATATTACAAATAACCAGCTGTGTGTTGAGCCCAAGAGATCAGGCGTCTAATAGTGTGTGCAAAGTTCTAAACACCTATTACAAAAAACAGCTTTGTGTCAAGCCCAGGAGATCAGGTGACCAATAGGGTTTGCAAATTGCTAAAACATATTACAAAAAATAGCTGTATTGAGCCCAGTAGATTAGACGACCAATAGAGTTTGCAAATTTCTAACAACTTATTTGTGTTGAGACCCAGGAGATCAGGCGACCAATAGGGTTTGCAAATTTTTCAAAGCTTATTACAAAGATACAACTTTGTGTTCAACCAAGGAGATCAGGTGACCAATAGGGTTTGCAAATTTCTAAAACCATATTACAAAGAAACATATTTGTATCGAGCCCAGGAGATCAAGTGAGCAATAAGGTTTGCAAATAAACAAAAACATTCTAAAATGACCAAGTGAAAAACTGAAAAAAAAAAAAAAAAGTGCCTTCTGAATTTTGAGAATTTTTGTGCAAGATGCTCTAGTCTCCTATGGAAGTGCATGGAGTATGAAGACCATTCAACACCATCTAACCTAAAGGTCTCAAATACATTGCCCATGTGCCACATGCAACCTAAGGCTGTTGTCTATGGCCCACGGGGCACCTGAGCTCCCGAGGACATCCTCAGGACAGCAGAGAGAAAGCCAAAGGAGGAACATGCTAAGCCCAGCTGTTTAACCCCTTAAAATTGACTGCAGCAGGTTAGGGATTTGACAGTGTGTTGGGGCTGTGTCATCTATCAGCATCGACGTGTGGTCCATTTAGCCAACCTAGTTTGAGACCCCTGATCTAAACATTGGCCCAAAACAATTGTTACCGACATAATATGGGGCAAATGTTCCAAGACAGGTTGAGAAATGCGGGCAAAATCTATAGGTCATGTCCAAATTTCGCTCCAGTTTGTGTGAATATGATTTATTGCGCCTATATCACGGAATATTACCAACTCCTTATCCCTTGCTGGGTCACTCATCCGTTGCCTTGGACTCCGTTGGTATTTTTGTATTGACACAACGGCGAAAAAATTTATCCAAAAATTTAATAGATCATGTCCCGATGCAAACCCAGAGAAAGGTGCGGGCTACTTTCTATTGGAGATATAGAAGTCAATATTGGACTAGGTCCAGATTTCGGTATTATATATGTAATGTGTTGCAATGATATATAGCAATAAGGCACTCAAAGATTTTTTTTGTTCTTAAAGTGCAGCATTTAGTAAAAGGTGTGTTAAAGGGGGGTTCTCACCATGATGTTACAGCTGTGGGTGGCTCTACAGCTTCAGTTTCTCACTTCCTCTCCAGGCCGTAGGCGGCTCTACGCCTTGAGACTACCATTTCCTGTTCAGGCTGTGGTTGGTTCTACAGCTTCAGGCTCTCGCTTCCTGTTCAGGCTGTGAGCAGTTCTACAGCTTCAGGCTTCCACTTTCTGTTCAGGCTGTGAGCAGTTCTACAGCTTCAGGCTCCCACTTTCTGTTCAGGCTGTGAGCAGTTCTACAGCTTCAGGCTCCCACTTTCTGTTCAGGCTGTGATCAGTTCTACAGCTTCAGGCTCCCGCTTCCTGTTCAGGCTGTGGGCGGCTCTACACACAGACTCCAACTTCCTGTTCAGGCTGTGGGTGGTTCTACAGCTTCAGATTCCCACTTTCTGTTCAGGCTGTGGGTTGTTCTAAAGCTTCAGGCTCCATCTTCCTGTTCAGCCCGTTGGCAGCTCCACAGCCTCAGGCTTCCACTTTCTGTTCAGGGTGTGGGCGGTTCTACAGCCTCAGGCTCCCACTTTCTGTTCAGGGTGTGGGCGGTTCTAGAGCCTCAGGCTCCCACTTCCTGTTCAGGGTGTGGGTGGTTCTAGTCTCAGGCTCCCACTTCCTGTTCAGGCAGTGGACTGCTCTATAGCTTCTGTTAAGGCTGGGGGCAGTTCTAGAGCTTCAGACTCCCGCTTCCTGTTCAGGCTGCGGGCGGCTCTACAGCGGTGACTGACCATTCAGCTCTGCTATTCCTACCTGAGCCTATTAGAGGAACATTAGTGATGGAAGGTAAAAAGGCTACAGAGCTCGTTATTAAGATAAACTCCCGGGCTGCTAATAAGACACAGCAGGGAGTGATGTCACCATTCCAGACCCTGATGGAGCAAAGAGGTGGTCGGTAACCAAGGAAACGATCTGTAAACAAGCAGGAGATAAGAACTGCTCTAACTCTGAAAAGAAGCAAAATCAGAACAGCAATGTATTTGGTAATAATCTTAATTTACCTTTGCCGACATGTCTAAAGTTAATCATTGTGTGAGAAAACCCCTTTAAAATTTGGATGATACAAGGTAGACATGCAGAAGATTGTACATTGTACCCTGCAATTTTTTAAATAAAATAATTTTGAATGTTTGAATTTTAAACACTGAAAACTATGTGTATTCACCGGAAATTTCTATAAAGGGATATTCTACTAATACATTGTGTAAAAACGAAGCCTCATTTACTCACCACCACATCCCGGACGGAGCGTTGAGCATAGTCTCGTGTAGGTTTCTCTTAGTGAAGAACGTAGTGATGCAGGTTCAGAAAAGTAGACCCTCATGGGAATGAAAACGTGACCACGTGTGGTGGCTAATGGCAAAATCGTGCAGCCATTGGCTTCGGCACGTGGGTCTGGTTTCAACTACAAATTGAGAAAGCGCCCAAACTGCTGTCAACAAGCCTCCATGACTTGGACACGAGTCGAAATGAAAAATTTTTCATGAAGAGCAGCTTCCAAGTTTCATCTCCTTTGTTAGCGACTCACTTGAGAAAAGCTCGCGATAGGAGAGTACAATAAAGGGAGTCCGCCATCTTGGCTTATGGCCTTAGGTAAATGAGACACTTATTGGAGCAGGCACCTTGAGAAGAAGACAATGCTAGACCCACCAAAATCCAATATTGTTCTTCCCTCCAACATCTCATGTTGGGGGGCGGGGGGGGGGGGGGGGGTGAAAGACCCTCGTTCACATTAAACTTCCGATCCCACCCAACCAATTTTTACATAATTAGTACAGTTGAAAAAAAAGGACAGGTGTCCATCAAGTTCAACCAAGGGTGGGGAAAATGTGGGTGAGGGAGAGAGACGAGGATTTTAAGCCCAGCCTCCCCACTGGTGAATGCCCTGAAAACCACAAGGCAAGAACCAATCTGCTCCAGGGGAGACCCCATCTCTAACCCCAGAGCCACCACCAGACAGGATCCAGAATTTTACATGGCTACATACGCATTATTGTTCTTTCATTTCAGGCAGTTATCTAAGCCTTTCTAGAAACCCTCATCTGTTCCTGCTGTGACCAGCTCCAGGGGAGACCCCATCTCTGACCCCAGAGCCGCCACCAGCCAGGATCCAGAATTTTACATGGCTACATATATTAATATTCTTTCGTTTCAGGTAGTTTTCTAAGCCTTTCTTGAAACCCTCACCTGTTCCTGCTGTGACCAGCTCCTCAGGCGGCTATTCCACAGATTCACAGTTCTCACAGTGGTGAACGCTTTTCTCCTCTAGAGATTGAATCCTTTTTTTCCTCTAGTCGAAGTTAATGTCCATTTGTTTTTTGAGGGGCTTTACATGAAATAATTTTTCCCCATACTTTTTGTAGGGACCATTACTTATATTAAATAATCATGTCCCCCCGAAAGACGCACAGTTTTCTCAAGATTAAATAAGTTGTGTTCTCCATTCTGTTCTATGGGAGTTCCCAGTACAGGGGAGCGCTGTGTTCTCCATTCTGTTCTATGGGAGTGCTGTGTTCTCCATTCTGTTCTATAAGAATTCCAGGTAGAAGGGAGCGTGGTGTTCGGCCATACTCAGAACTCCCATAGAACCGATTAGAGAGTTGTGCACAAACGGGACCGGCTCTTCATTCTGAGCTGACACTTTTGGGGGCCCATTCCCGAAATAGCTTCAGGTTCCAGAGGTGTGACAACTCTCAGACTATCAATATGCCATCAACGTCTATGATGGGAGCACCCCTTGTGATGGCCTAGCCGAGTTAAAAAGCCACGCCCCTTTTTACAAATCCATGCCCCTTTGTCGGACTAGGCGCAGAAGCGTCTAAAACACAGTAAATATGGTGAAAAGCTGGTTTTTGGAGCAAATTGAGCCAGAATTCTGGCGCAACTGCCTTGATAAATCTGTCCCATTGACTTGAGTTTCCCCAAAGTAAAAAAAAATATATATATATATATTTTTTTTTACATGTTTTCTATACATACACACAAAAAATCAACATTTCCCATCATTGTACCATAAATACATTTTATTGCACAGTAATTGAACCACACAGCTTTATAAATACAATTAAATTACAATTTACAAAATATTACACACTTGGAAATGCTGTACAGTCACAGGATACTGCGCCTGCTACAAAGGGAAGAGGAGATTATTAGGCAAACATCTGTTAAAATGACATTGCATTGTGAAGTGCTGTGGAATATGTTGGCGCTATAAATGATGTGTATACAGCGTATGTATAGGTGGCTACTATCACCCTTTTGCTTTCTGAAGAGTCTGAAGCAAATTAAGGATTTGTTACATCCAATAGAGGGCTCTTGAGCTTCCCAGCTCCATTCCCATAATGCGTTGCAATATGCAGATGCTTAGTGAAGGTCAAGGCGGCAATTTAAAACTCCATACACCTATATGGTGCTCTCCCCAAGGAGAGATGTTCCCCTTTCTGAGTCACTCATTGCCTCCCACCCAGCCAGCCAGCCAGTATTGCTCTGTTCTGCACTGATGAGGGACAAAACCCCGAAACAGCTGTCTGCAGATGAGTGATACTGGCTTGGCTAATATCCATTTTGCTTCTTAAAGATTCAGTGAGTCAGAAGCAGATTTAAGATTTTTTTTACATCCAATAGAGGATGCTTGAGCTTCTCAGTTCCTTTCCCATAATGCCTTATGATAGGTTAACATATAGACACTGAACCTCATTTATCAAAGATAGCTTTGTTGCCCATAACCGATAAGAGCTCATAGCAACCAGTCAGAGCTCAGCTGTCAAGGGGCAGGGTATGTTCACATGGTTGATTTGAACACAGTTTTTGGCGCCGTTTTAAGGGTGGATTGGGAACCAAAACAGCGACAAAAATTACAAAAAAATCCATTGATTTCTATGTAGTTCACACGACGCGTTTTAATCGCTTATGTTCAATGCTGTTTCCAGCACTCAAAAATAAGTGAGGTGTCAATTTTTGAGCCGTTTTCCATTAGGAATCAATGGAGGCTTCCAAACTTCGTCCATAAGTGCAAGTGTTTTTTTGACGCGTTTTGGACACCCTGTCACAAAATGTGAACGTGAGAATGGAAAGCTTCCAAACCTCGTCCATAAGTGCAGCGTGTTTCTGTGACGCGTTTTGGACACCCTGACATGAAATGTGAACCGGAGAATGGAAAGCTTCCAAACCTAGTCCATAGGTGCAGCGTGTTTTTGTGACGCGTTTTGGACACCCTGCCAAAAAATGTGCCTCGTCCATAAGTACGCCATGTTTGTGACGCGTTTTGGTCACCGACACAAAATGTGAAGGTGAGAATGGAGGGCTTCCAAACCTCGTCCATAACTGCGGTGTTTTTGTGACGCGTTTTGGACACCCTGACGCAAAAAGTAAACTTGAGAATGGAGGGCTTCCAAACCTCGTCCATAAGTGCGGCGTGTTTTTTGACGCGTTTTGGACACCCTGTCACAAAATGTGAACGTGAGAATGGAAAGCTTCCAAACCTCGTCCATAAGTGCAGCGTGTTTCTGTGACGCGTTTCGGACACCCTGGCGCAAAATGCTAATATCAGAATAAAAAAACACGCTTCTCTAAAACCTCATCAAAAACTTGAAGCACTTTTCAGACAAGTATTTGAAGCGGATTTAGACACGGAAAAATAAGCTTCCAAATCAGGCCTGTGAACATAACCCTAGTGTATGTTCCCACTGGGTATTTTGTCATATACTTTTTTTGTGAAATATCCACAAAAATACATTTCGAAATATGGCCCAAACAATGCACAATACACGTCACATAGACTGCAATGTAAAGTAGCACACAACGTGTATTTTACGCTCTTATTTTAACGTGCGCCTGGAAAGAATTGACATGTGAGGCGTAGATGCGGCATAAAAGAGTAAAAGTACAGGAGGTAGAAATCTGCCTCAGGCCACCGCATGTCGATTTTTTACGCTTGCAAGCGCAGAATTTCAACAGCGCCACCAATGCGTTTCAAACGTGCCAGTGTTAATACGCCGTGTGAACGGCCCCTTTACTCTTAAATGGTTCTGGAAAAATTCAAGCTGGGCTATGCTTGCTACGGGCAACAAAGCCAGTTTTAATAAATGGGGCCCAGTGTGGCTACGGATAACATCAGTCCCAGTGTGGACTGATGTGGGGCAAAACCCCGAAACAGTTGTACGCAGATGGGTGATGCTGGCTTGGCTAATATCCCTTTTGGGTCAAAAGCAAATTGAGGATTTGTATCTGAGCGATACTAGCTAGCTAGGTGGGAGGCAATGAGTTGCTCAGAAAGGGGAACATCTCTCCTTGGGGGGAGCACCATAACGGTGGGTGGGGATTTAAAATTGCCTTTTTAGGAAGAGGAAAAAAAATAGGAGAGATAGATCGGGACTGCACCCCATACGCCCCGACAAAGCATTTCTGCTGCCCACAGAGGAACCTGGTCTATGTGATCCCATCCAGTTTTGGGGCAGTCCGGGGGTGATATTCGGCAGACTAAAGGAGGTAGAGGGTCCCAGGCAATCCGGAGCCCCAAATCCAGGACCTACTCTCTATCATTGCTATGACCAGTCATAGTAAGGCTTGGTCACACAGCTGTATGGTTGAAGGCTGAAAATAGACGGCAAATATGTATTACTGGAACAGCGAATTGCTTTTAAAGGGAGTGTTACACCCCATCACCGCCACCACTGCCTTTTAAGGGTATGTTCACACTCCTGATTTCACGCTGTTTTTGAAGCAGTTTTCAGAGCGTTTCTACTCTCAAAACAGCATCAAAATCTCACCTGAAACACGTTTCTCCAAAAGAGGTTCTCGGCTCATTTTGGGCGAGGTTTTCAACACTCTTTACACCCAAACAAATTAATAGCCAGGTCAAAAAAGCGCTTAAAACGCGCTTCAAAAATTGACATGACACCTCTTCTTCAGCACCCAAAGCAGCGTGTAAAAATTTTGTCGTGTGTGAACTACAGCGCTGTTTTACATCGGAATCAATTAAATGAACTGGGGGGCGTTTTGGAGGAGTTTTGGGAGCGGAAACACTACGAAAACCGCTTCAAAATCAGCTGTGTGAACATACCCTAAGGCTCGGTTCACGTGTCCTAGGTTCTGTCCGGCAGCTCCGACGAAGAGGTGAAACTGGAAGCCATGGAATCCGTTTCACAACAGACACCCGCGCCACCCGACACACCCTATTAATTACAATGGGTCCATCAGGTTCCTGCCGTGGTGTCCGTCGTTTTTTTCAGTTATTCCCTACAGAATATGGAACGGAGGTTCCTCAGTTCTATTTTGCTGTTTCGGCAGTAATTTTGCTTGTGGGTCATATATTCAAATGCCTTCTTAATATATCGGTATGAGTTTGTGCGGGTGTCTATGAGATATCTCTCTCTCTCTTATATATATATATATATTATAATATATATATATTATTATATATATATATATATATATATATATATATATATATATATATATATATATATATATTATAATATATATTATATTAAAGAAAACAGAAAAGAGAGGGGGCGCACAATAGTGTAAAAAAGTATATCGTACAAATTTAGATAATCAAAATGTAGGCTCACCTTCGGTGGTTGTGCACGACAAACCAAGACACAACACTCGTATGCGTTTGCAGGGCTGCTTTTTTCCGTCGCCCTTAACACGGCAGGAACACAAGCGCTTGGAACAAGCGTTAGGCAAAGTATAGGCGGCAGTATAAAAAGGATGGACCCGACGCACTTAGGAAAGTGGAAGCAATGTCCCGAGAGGTATGGTTAAAACATGTCTTTATTTTCAAAATTCCAAGGGACTTATGGCATTGCAAAATTAACTCCTTAACGACCGCCCGCCGACTTCAGATGTCGCTGCAAACACCGGAGTTTGCTGCGCCCGGGCGCCGCAGCTGCACGGAGATTGGGGCTGTATTACACAGCCCTGCTCCCAGAGCATGCCCTGCACGCAGCGGGGAGCAGAGGAAACCTCTGCAACCCGGTGCTTTAATCCTTTGATTGCGGTAGTGAGTTACCGCAGCACAAACAAAGGGTTTCCCCTGCTCTGTCGGGTGATCAGAACACCCGGTGACCCGACAGAGCCCAGGGAATGGCTGCACAGTAAGCCCTAGGGACCTAGAGTAGCTCCAGAGCTGTCTGTGTATGAAGCCAGTGACTAGGACGCACTGTGTGCTGTCCTGATCACTGCCTGTGTCAGACTGACACAGATTATAATGAATCTGCTAATACATTACTAAGTGTAAAAAAATTTTTTTCAAAAATGTAAAAAACAGTTCTCCCTTCATGGGATTTAAAATAAAAAGTGTAAAAAATAAAATAAAAAAAATAAATAAAATAAAAATATTTAATAAAAAATAATTGTGTATACATAACACAAAAAACCTACACATATTAGGTATCCACATGACGGTAATATCCTGCAGAATTAATCTAACAAGTTATTAAGCGTGAAATGTGAATGGTGAAAAAAAAAATTTAAAAGTACAACTTGTCTCGAATAAAACGAGGCCTCATTCAACTGTGTCATTGAGAAAATAAAAAAGTTACAACTGTTGAAACGCAAGGAGGCAAAAACGAAAAAAATGTTCTGGTCATTAACTACTTTTCAGGTGTTCGGCTTAAGGGGTTAAAAACAGTAGGCAATAGTAAAATCAGGACTTGACGCGTTTCGTGCAGAATGTCATCACGACAGAGAACAGATAAAGAACTGGATTATGTATACACGGGAGGAGGTTTGATTGAGGTCTCCATGACCTATCCAGTTCTTTATCTGTTCTCTGTCATGATGACACCATTTGATTGACAGTTTTCTTGACCATTTGCAGTTGTCTTTAGCTGTTTCAATCACATCAGCTATGTAACCAAGGTCCAATAACTGCTGTACTCTCTCCCTATATAAGTTTGCCATGTGGTGATTGAACATGTACTTCTGAGGAAGCGCAGGTATTCTGCGCAAAATGCGTCAAGTCCTGAGTTCACTGTTGCCTACTGTTTTTAATTTTGCGATGGCATAAGTCCCTTGCAATTTTGAAAATAAAGACATCTTTTATTATACACACACATTCATATATCCAAATGCCCTTTTTACTATATATTCAAAATTACTGCCGCAAACGCCCTAGCATGACTTCATTGATGTTCCAGAAGCAGAGATAAATCGATAGGCTGTGTCTACCTGTAAATGTTAAAATACCGTCTGAAACTCGACGGTAATTTAACGGCGGTTTTTGCCACAGGTTTTCGTCAAGAACCGCGGTCAGTTTTCGGCCGGCCCAGTACATGGACCTGTACTGGAATCCGTCAGAAAACAGAACATGTTCTATATTCCGGCGGAAGCCGGCGGTTTAAAAATTTGACAATAGAAAATCCATTTTGTATAGACTACAGCGCAGATTTCCTATTGCGGTCTATGGGGCACTGGTTACAGTCGGATTTTCTATTGCTGTCTATGGGGCACTGGTTAGAGTCGGATTTTCTATTGCGGTCTATGGGGCACTGGTTAGAGTCGGATTTTCTATTGCGGTCTATGGGGCACTGGTTAGAGTCGGATTTTCTATTGCGGTCTATGGGGCACTGGTTAGAGTCGGATTTTCTATTGCGGTCTATGGGGCACTGGTTAGAGTCGGATTTACTATTGCGGTCTATGGGGCACTGGTTAGAGTCGGATTTCCTATTGCAGTCAATGGGGCACTGGTTAGAGTCGGATTTCCTATTGCAGTCAATGGGGCACTGGTTAGAGTCGGATTTTCTATTGCAGTCTATGGGGCACTGGCTAGAGTCGGATTTTCTATTGCAGTCTATGGGGCACTGGTTAGAGTCGGATTTTCTATTGCAGTCTATGGGGCACTGGTTAGAGTCGGATTTTCTATTGCAGTCTATGGGGCACTGGTTACAATCGGATTTTCTATTGCAGTCTATGGGGCACTGGTTAGAGTCGGATTTTCTATTGCAGTCTATGGGGCGCTGGTTCGACTCGGTTTTTCTCTGGCAGTCTATGGGGCTCTGGTTAGAGTCGGATTTCCTATTGTGGTCTATGGGGCACTGGTTACAGTCGGATTTTCTTTTGCAGTCTATGGGGCACTGGTTACAGTCGGATTTTCTTTTGCAGTCTTTGTGGCAAGGGTTACAGTCTGATTTGCACTAAATTTGCTCTGTGCACCTCTTGCAGGGGTCCTCTGTTTGGAGCGTATGCTTCCAAACAGTGATGCCTGGAGATTGCATGTGATTGCTGCAACCAATCAATGCCTAGCCGACCGCCGGAAGAAACCGGGAGACCCAATGGGGGAAGCAGCACCGCCGGAATAGAGGCGCATGAGGAGGCAGCCATCACTTTTACAGCAGCAACACCTCCAACCACCGCTGTGGCCTGTGACTGGCTGCACTGGTCACATGGACGATGAACTGGGATCACTGGGCGGCCACGGAACGACCACCTCCAGGAGCTAAGTGTGCTGCTTCCCCTTGTCGGAACACCCCTTTAACATTCACTCTAAAAGACAACTGGAACGCCCCTTTAATATAGAGTGAACTATGATGTTGAATTTGAACACTTTCCTGTATACTTATAACCAGTTGCATCTATAGCACCAACACATACCGCAGCAATGTTCATCTTATTAATGGCTTAAAAACACTTTTAGTTTTAAAAAAAAAAAAAAATAATAATAATTCTTTACATTCGAGGAAGCACAGACGGCAGGAGCTTGGATTAAACCACTGGAATTTCCTATAAGAAACACCATTACATGTTAGTAGGTGAAGCAAGAAGACTATCATACAGATTCTCTGCTTAAAGGGGTGAATCCACTATACACATTTTGATGGCATATCGAGAAGATACACCGCCGAAATCTGACAGGTGTGGATTTCAGAGGTGGGACATTGATCACAGGAACGGGCCCCTGAAACGGCTCAGAAGGGAGAGCCGGTCACACCTGCACATGACTTTCCATTCTGTTCTATGGGAGTTCCCAGTACAGGGGACCGCTGCGTTCTCTCCATTCTGTTCTATGGGAGTTCCCAGTACAGGGGAGCGTTTTTGTCCTCCATTTTTCCTCTAGGGGAAAGTTCCCAGTCCCAGGGGAGCGCTGTGTTCTCCATTCTTTTCCCTATGACAGTTCCCAGTACAGGGGAGCGCTGTATTCCCCATTTCTGTTCTATGGGAGCCCCAGTACAGGGAGCGTTTGTTTTTCTCCATTCTGTTCTATGGGAGTTCCCAGTACAGGGGAGTGCTGTGTTTCTCATTCTGTTCTATGACGTTCCTGTACAGGGGAGCGCTGTATTCTCCGTCTGTTCTATGGGAGTTCCCAGTACAGGGGAGCTTTTGTGTTCTCCATTCTGTTCTATGGGATTTTCCCAGTACAGGGGAGTGCTGTGTTCTCCATTTTTGTTCTATGGGAGTTCCCAGTACAGGGGAGTGCTGTGTTCTCCTTTTCTCCTCTATGGGAGTTCCCCAGTACAGGGGAGCGCTGTGTCCTCCATTCTCCTCTATGGAGTTCCCAGTACAGGGAGCGCTGTGTTCTCCATTTTTGCTCTAATGGATTTCCCCGGGTACAGGAGACCCGGCTGTGTTCCCCATTTTGCTCTATGGGAGTTCCCAGTGCAGGATAGCGCTGTGTTCCCAGTTGTTTATGGGAGTTCCCAGTACAGGGGAGCGCGGTGTTCTCCATTCTCCTCTATGGGAGTTCCCAGTACAGGAGAGCTCTGCGTTATCCATTCTGTTCTACCAGTACAAAGGAGTGGAATGTTCAGCCATACTCAGAACTCCCATAGAAGAGAATGAAAAGTCATGTGCGACTGAGCCGACACTTTAGGGGGCCCATTCCCGACATAGGCGAGTGTCCTACCTCCTATCGCACTTTGATGGCATTTCAGTCTGGTGAGAGGAGAACAACCCCTTAAGACGGGGGGGAAATCCAGGGCTCTTTTATCCTTTTTTTTTTTTTTTTTTTTTATAAATCTTTTTTTATAATAAGGGGACACAACATGTTAGAAAACATTAGTGTATGTCAAACATTTCAAGTAATTCAAACATTCACTCTCCTGTATAAAATTTTTTTTTACAGGGGGAGGGGGACCATCTCAATCATTCCCGGGGCTGCTTTCAGCAGGGTGCATGAAAAGCATATATTGTATACACTTCGCGAGACGGCAATTTTTTGTATTAGTGTGTATTTTCTTAATTGACACCATATTAAAATTTCCACGCAGAAATATATTTGTGTGTGTGTATTATTATGTGTGTGTTGTGGTTTAAAATGACATATATATACACACCACTTTCGCAACGCAAATATCGGCTATAAATGCACAAATTTACACACGGCGCATATTCTTGGTGTACTTACATATGCACTTTTATACATTCACACACGCAGACAACAATATATTTGTAGGTGCATTTATATACTTACAGTATTATATATTAATATTATATATATTTATAACTTTTCATAAAAACCCCTTTTAATAAATATTATACCACCACACAAACAGGTAGTTGTGCTTGCGTGGTGAATATATACACAAGTTTTAACTATCTGTAATTACATACAGTCCATCTCCATGTACAGTCATATGAAAAATTTTTGGGCCCCCCTATTATTTTAAACATTTTTGTTCTAAATATTTGGGTGTTTGCAACAGCCTTTTAATTTGATATTCTAATAAAGTGGACACTAATATTTCGGGTTGAAAAAGAGGTTTATTTTACCAACACAAAATTCAATATGCTTAAACCAAATTTTTACTGGTGCAAAAATTTGGGGGACCCTACATTTTATTGATTTTAATACTCCTAACTACTTTTTTTTCTGACTTTCGAACCAACATTGGTTTTGTAACCTCACGAGCTTTGAACTTTATAGCAGGTGTATCCTGATGGAAAAGGTATTTAAAGGGGGCCCAAATTTCAAGTTGTTTCCTATTTGAATCTCCCGTGAAGGGGGCATCATGGGCTCCCAAAACAACTTCAAATGATCTGAAAACAAAAATTGTTCAACATAGTTGTTCAGGGAAAGGTACAAAAGTTGTCTAAGATTTAACCCGTCAGTTTCCCGTGAGGAAATAGTAAGGAAATGGGAGACCCCAGGGCAGTTTTGTTAAGCCCAGAAGTGGGAGGCCAGAAAAAAAACAGAAAGGGAGAGAAAAAAATGGGGAGAAGAGTCAAGGACAATCCACAGGCACCCCCAAAGGCTGCAGCTTTTTTGCTGCAGAGGGGTCATGTGCTCGGCAACAATACAGCCCCCTTTGCCAAGGGGAAGCTGTATGGGAGGTGATGGGAAAAAAGCCGTTTCTGAAGACGCCACAAACGTCGCCCGAGGTATCAAAAGCAATTTGGAAAAGCCAGCTTCATTTTGGGAAAAAGGTCCTGGGGATGATGAAAAAAAAGATTGAGTTGTTTGGTATACAAAAAGGCGTTTTGCATGGCGCCCAAAAAACACAGCATTCCAAGAAAAACACTTGTACCCACTGTAAAATGTGGTGGGGTTCCATATGCTTGGGGGTGTGTGGCCAATGCCGGGGCACGGGAATCGGGTTAAAGTTGAGGGTCGCTGGATTAAAACCCCAGTATCAGCAGTTTTCAGAAAAATGAAAAAGAATCATGTAAATTTGAATTCCCCCGGGGATGGAAAATTTTTCAGAAAGACAATGACCCAAACACAGCCCCAAATTACTCGGGCATTCATGAAAGGGGGAAAATTACAATGTTCTGGAATGGCCACCCAGTCCCCAGCCCGAATACTTGACATCGTGGGATACTTTGAAACGGGCTGTCCATGCTCGGTTTGACCCAAACTTAATTTGAATTGTTTTTTTTAAAAGAGGTTTGGTTCCCAAAAATCCCCTTTATCCGGGGGACCCGGGAAAAGTTTAAAGCTCCCGGAAGCGCTAGGGGCGTTTTTTTTGGGCAAAAGGAGGATCAAAAAAAATTTATTAATTCACTTTTCTTTTTGGGGTCCCCATCCCTTTTGCCCGGTAAAATTTTGGTTTAATCCCTTTTGGGCACATTTTTTGTTAGTAAATCCCCCTTTCTTTTTCAATCCGGAAATATTACTGTTTTCCATCATTTAAATTTGATATATAAAATTTGGGAAATTTTGGGGGTTGTTGCAAACACCCAAATTTTTTTAAAAAAAAAATTGTTAAAAGTTTTAAAGGGGGGTGCCCAATTTTTTTCAAAAGACTGTGAATTTTATATTATATTTTAAAATTTATATATAAATATATATATATATAAAATATATATATATATAGATAAATATATATAAAAAATCCCACAACATTTTCCACACACACAAAATAGAAATACATATATACAAAACACACGCATAGATAAAATATATACAAAACAAAAAATTTACATTAAAAACCCCAAAACATACATTTATATTATAAAATATATACACACACACATATACATATTCCCCACACACCCCAAATACATATATCCCACCACACTTAACATTTATACAAAACACACCCCACACACAGGTTTATGTTGCTGTCTCTGCTTTTTGTGAAAAAAAATACCCCATTTTTTAACTATCTGTATATATACACATACTTTTCCCATCTCCATGTTGTATGTGTAAAAGTATGCATTAAATCATACAAAACCCATCCATCAAAAATTTTACATTGCTGCCCCTCTGCCGGTGTATAAAAATGTGTGTTTTCTATTAAACACATTTTATATATCTGTATGTACATACATGTCCGTCTCTATGTTTTATTTTATATGTATATAAAAATTATATAATATAAAATATATATATATATATAAAAATTTTATATCCATATAAACAAACACCCCACAGAAAAAAAATTTTAAGGGGTATATATACACACATGCATGTACGGTATTTTCAACACCCCGAAATTTATATACCCATATACATACATACACAGGCCTGCATACAGTGTTGAAAATTTTTGATATTTTTGCAGTAAAAACCCCCTCTGAAACACAAAACGGGAATGTTTCACATACGACTTTCAAAAAGTCCCCCAGAGTTAAAGTCACTGGGAATTTAAGAGGTTCCCTCCGCGGATTCGGCCGGGGCTGCAGCCTTCCCGCCCCACCCGGGACCTCCCGCCGGAGAAGGGCTTTAAAATACTACCCCTTTTTTTTTTTTCCCCCCCCCCCCCCCCCCCAAAACCCTCATCGCGCCATCACTTTAGAGGCCTTTTTCCCGATTTCCAGGAGCGAACCCTTAAAGGGGGGTTTTCAGGGGACGGCGCTTGCATTTGGCAGAAAAAAATTTTTTTTTTTTAAAAAAAAAGAAAAAAACACGGGGGGCATCCAAAGGGGGGGGGGTTCCCTTCCCCGCAATTTCCTCGAGAAAATTCTGGGAGGGGAAAAAAAAAAGTAGGATAGAAAGCGATTCTTTAAAGGAGCAATATAGAATTTGATAGGATGCCCCGAGTGGGGACAGAGGGGTCCACCCGCATCTATCTTTGGGTAAAAAACAATGCTTCCGTAGGAGTTTAAGGGGGGTTTTTCCCCAAAAAAGCCGGGAGCTTTTTAATAATTGTGTGGGTATGGGTTTTTAAAATTTTTTGGGGGTTAAGTTTATGTGTTTTTGATTCCTGCATCTCTCCCTGGCTGGAAGCTGGGGCCCTCATTGTGTTTATCTTTCGGTTTTGAGAAAGGGAACCCGGCTCTCCTGAAAGGGGTTTTCCCCGTTTCAAACATTTGGCTGCTTTTTGGTTTCCGGTTTTCCAAGCAGTGCTTGTGAAAAACGAAGGGGGGGCGTGTTTTCCCCCAGCCCCGAGTATCTTCTTCCCCCTGAAAACAAAGCCCCCTACGGTTTCACGCTCCCAAAGATTTATTTGCGTGAGGGCCGGGGGGGGGGGAAGAGGGCCTCAGCTGGCCCCAAAACAAAAGGGGGCGTCCCCCCCTGCACAGAAAAAAATACCGGCCCCGTTTTCCCCGCCGGTACTAGTCCTGTTTTGGGGGGCCGGGCCCCACGGGGGGGGGGGGGGTGGGGGGGGGGGGGGGGGGGGGGGTTTCCCTGGGGGGCCGGGGAGCGGAGAAAAACCCTCCCCCCCCCATTGACATTTAAAAAGATTCCCTTCGGGAAAACCCGGGTGGGGATTGTGTTGTTGAATGTTTTTCGGCCGGGCCCCGGGGGGGAAAAACGCCCGATTAAAAACCTGTGCATTTGGGGGCTGCTGCACCGGGGTTTTCCATTTGAGGGAAACTTTTTTGCTCGTTTCGGCCGGGTTTTTTGGGGGTCTGCAAAAACCCAAACCCCCTGAAAAACCCGGGCCCAAAACCCGTGCTGTGGGGGCAGCCCTTAGGGGTTTTTGCACACAGGGAAATGCCAAAAAGAGTCCCAAAAAACGATGGCATTTCCCGTGTTTGCTTTTTAGACAAAGCCTAAGGGGGTTTTTCACCTGATGTACTGTGGCGGTACAGTACATCGTTTGGTTTTTTCGGGGGTCTCGCCTAATCGCGCATCTCCCCGCCGGCCCCCCCTGACATTTTTAATTAATTTCAGCGCATATTCGCCGCAAGTAATGACATTTTAAAATTTTCTCCCGTGCGTTCAATAAAACCGTAATTTTGAGCGGTAATACGCGGCGAAAAAAAAAAAAAAAAGCCCTGCCCAAATTTCACCTTGGGGGAACATACCCAAGGAAACATTGGAATGAAAAGCTAAATGTTTAAACCATAGTGTAAAATCTAATTTTCGTTCTCTCAGCAATTTCTTTGTAAAAGAATGGGCATTTGGCATTCGGAGCTGGGGAAAAATGGGGGGGTTTTCTTTTCTTGTTTTTTCTCTCTCCAAATTTATATATCCTTTCAGGTTACCATATTTTCCCCTGACCTTTACAGAACTGCAGAACAAAACTTTACGCTTTATCTGTTTGTGTTTACATGGGATTTTAAATCTGTCTCAAGTGTTTTACGTGGGACTGCACTTCTGTGTCACAAAAGGGATGCACGTGGGACTCCCAGTACAAGGGGGGCACTGGTTCTCCATTTGTTTTATGGGAAATTTTCCCCGTAACAGGGGAAAGCTGTGTTTTCCATTTTTGTTTATGAGAAGGTTCCCGTACAGGGGGAATTTCTGTGTTTTTTCCCCCATTCTGTTCTATGGGGGGTTTCCCGGTACAAGGAGCGCTTTTGCTTCCTTTTTCCTCTATGGGGGTTCCCAGTACAGGGGACGCTGTTTTCCTCCATTCTTTTCTATGGGAAATTTCCCATACAGGGGAGACCCGTGTTCTCCCTTCGTTTTTATGGGAGGGTTTCCCCGTACAGGGGAGCACTGTGTTCTCCACTGGGATGCATACCTGTGTCACAAAAGGGGGGGAAATCCTTTCCCTTTAAAGGGGAAACAACCGAACAACGGCTTTGGGAGAGTTTTTTTTTGCCTTTTTTGCCCTCTACTTAGCAACTGCATATCATAAAAAGGATTAGGGAAAGGGGCTGAGACCCACAGCGCCCCCTGTTGGATGTAACAAATCCTCATTTTTCTTTTGAACCCCCCGAGTCTTGAGAAAACAAAAAAGGTTTTTAGCCAAGCCAAATAAACTCCTCTTTTGCACTGACTGCTCTGCACTGAAGAAAGGGGCCAAAAAAACCCCAAAACGCGTTGTTGCAGTGAAAAGATATGGGGTTTGGGCCCAAAAATTTTTTCTTTTTTCCAAAACTCGGGGGGTCAAAAGGGAAATGGATTTGTTACAACAACAGAGGGGGCTTTGGGGTTCTTTAGCCCCTTTCCCTAATGCCTCACAAAGGGATTTCACATGGGGGCTGGGGCATCCCCGGGTCACAAAAGGGATTTTGCATGGGGAGCACAGTACAGCTGGTTTTGCTTTTAATTTTACATGGGACGCACATCTGTGGGCACAAAAAATGTTTCCCCGTGGGGGGGTGCACAGTAACAGGGTGTGTTTTTTTGTTCCCGATTTAAAGTAGGATTTCACATCTGTTACAAAAGGGAATTTTCCAAAGGGCTGGGGAAAAATACAACTGTGTTCTTCCCTCGTCCCTGACCTTTTTCTGGGATCAATATACGGTAAAGCAAAATCCCGCTTTCGAATTTTGGGGGGGTCATGCCGCCAGGCCCAAAGTTAAACCCCCAAAAGTAATTTTTGCCCAAAACCCGGGCTTTAAAAAGGGTTTCTAAACCCACAAAACCTGTTCTCATAAACTTAATAGAACTTCATTCCCCTCATTTTAACTTTTGTTTTTTTTGTAGGGAGAAACCCCCTTTTAAACCGTGCCTCCCCCCATTGGGACTTCCAATTCCAAAAAGACCGGGGAGCTGATATTTTTTTTTTTTTTCTTTCCGCATCTATCCCTTGGGGACCGGGTTCCCGAAAAATTTGGGTCAAGCTTGCGCCTGAACAAAGAGCTCCCCCAACCCAGGGAACCCCCCATAGGACAGAAGGGGGGAACACTGTGCTCCCCCGTACGGGGGAAATCCCAAAGGGCCCGAAAGGAGGAAACGGGCTTTCCCCCTTACTGGGGGAAATCCCCTAGAACAAATTGGGAAGGGAAACGGCTCCCCCCGTAACTGGGGGCTCCCCTAGAAAAGAAAAAAAGAAAATGCAGTTGGGCTCCCATGGGAAAAGCTGTGGAAAAACTTCCCATTTTTTCTTGGCCCCTTCCCATTAACCAAAGGGGAAGGCCCAAACCCGGTGTTCACCATTCTGTTCTATGGGAGTTCCCAGTAAAAGGGGGCACTGGTTCTCCATTCTGTTTTATGGGAGTTCCCCGTCAGGGAGAGGGCCCTAATTCTCCTTCGGTTTTTGGGGGTTCCCAGGGCAGGGGAGCGCTTGTTTTCCCTTCGGGCAATGGGATTCCCAAAAACGGGGAGCACTTGTTCTTCATTCAGTTTTTATGAGAGTTTTTCCCTTTCAGGGTAAACACAGTGTTCTCCATTCCCTTTCTATGTAAGGTTCCCCAGTTCAGGGAAGCCTTTTTCTCCATTTCCCCTTTTATTGGAGGTTTTTTCCCGTACAAAGGGGGGGTGCTGGGGTTTTTCCATTCTTTTCTATGGGAGGTTTCCTTTCCCGGGCAAAAAGGGACCGACCCCTTTTTCAGAAACCCCCCTTTCTAAAATAGGTGTAGGTTCCAGAGGTGGGACTGACATTGATCACACATCCTATTGATATACCATCTAAGTTCTATGGGTTTTTGGGGAACAGCCCGTTAGGGGGTTTTGGAAAACGCAGGGAAAAAGCGGGGCCCCTGTAGCGCTGGACGGACTGGTTGGCAAAAAAAAAACCCTTTTAATTTTTCCCCTTTTAAAGGATTTAAAGCCAATACACAAAAAAGGATCCTTTAAGGGGAAAGGGGAATTTTGCCCTTCCACTTCCCCCATTTTTTAACCCCTTTCCCCAAACAGTTTTATAGAGCATTTGCCAAAACCCTTCGCCCACGGGTTTTCCCAAAAAAACTTTTCCTCAATTCCCCAGCGGAGGCCGGGGACCCACAGAGGACTGGATTTTTCAATAATTGAGCTCCCGTACCTCAGAGATGGTCAACGTGTGTAGCGCAGGGTTGGCTGTGTCTGTACTGCATGAAGAAGACTGTACAGTGGTGCCACCAATACAACATCACCACTGCCAGGATATGCCACAGCTGATGACTGGAACCAAGGTAGTTGAGCTGTCCTGGAAAAAAAAAAAAAAAAAAATTAATAAATGTCACTTGAATACGAGGAGCTTTCAAACAGCAAAAACTACAAGAAAAGAAAAACTTTTTTTTTTTTTTTCCCAGTTTGAAACCTGCACCTATTTTGGGAACAGTCCCCTGAAAGTGTTGGGTCTGAATCAACACTGGTTTACAGTTTGCACACAGCCTATTCGTTAATGGGGATTTGGGGGTACGGCCAAACACAAACCTCCCCTGTACTGGAACCCCATAGAACAGAAAGGAGAGAAACACAGCGCTCCCCCTTTTTAAATGGGAACTTCCCCTAGAACAGAATGGAGAGAACACAGGGGCCCCCCTGTACTGGGAATCCCATAGAAAACCCGGAAAGAGGGGAACAGCGTTTCCCCTGTACTGGGAACCCTCCCCTTAGAAAAAGAATGGGGGGAAAAACAGTGCCACCCCTGGGAAATGGGAAATTTCCCCTAGAAAAAAATGGGAGAACACAGGGGCTCCCCTGTTAAAAGGGAACTCCCAAGAAAATGAATGGAAAAACACAGCGCCCCCCCGTACTGGGAACCTTTCCCCTAAAAATAATGAAAAACCAGCGCTCCCCCCGTACTGGGGGAAAAAATCCCCCCTAGAACAGAAAAAAGAAAACAGCGCTCCCCCTGTTAAAGGGGGAAATCCCATAGAACAGAAAAGGAAAAAACACAGCGCCTTTTCCCCGTACTGGGAAAATCTCAAAAAAGCAAAATGGAGGAAGAAAAACAGCGCCCCCCTTTTACTGGGAAATTTCCCTAGAACAGGAAAGGAGAAAAACAGCACTTTCCCCCTTTTACTGGGAACTCCCCCTAAAAAAAATGGGGGGAACACAGCCTTCCCCTGTAAAGGTAACTCCCTAAAAACAAATGAGAACAACCGCGGGGTCCCCCAAGGTTAAAAAAAAATTTGGGAACCCTTTTTACCCTAGGAACAGAATGGAGAGAAAACCAAACGCCCCCCCTGTCTGGGGAACCTCCCCCAAAAACAGAAAAGGAGAGAACACACCGCTTTCCCCCGTTTCTGGGAAACTCCCATAGAACAGAAAGGAAACAACCCCTGGCTCCCCACTGGAACCCCGGAAAAAAACCAAAATTTTGAACCAAGGAAATGGAGAGAACACAAGGGGGCCCCCCCCCGGCCGGATCCCCGGGAAACATCCCCAACCCAAAAAACGAATGGAGAAAAACAGCGCTCCCCGTATTGGGAAAATCCCCGCAAAAAAGAAACAGGGGAAAGGGGGAAAAACCCGGGCATTTTTTCCCTGTACGGGAAATTTCCCAAAAGAACAGAATGGGGAACCAAAACGCTCCCCTTGAAATGGGGAAAACGTCCCAAGAACAAATGGAGATTTTGTGCGCAACCAAAAAAAATTGGGTTTTTCGTTTTGAGCCAAAATCTGTTTTGGGTGCCCCTTATAATTTCCCCCCCCGATGGATTTTGCAAACCCAATCAAGGGTTTAAATTCCCAACCGCCCCCAAAAGGCCATAAAGTCTATGGGGGTTGGTAACATCCCCTTTAAGAATAACCCGACCATTTTTGACATAACCCGAGTCCATGTAACCGAATCCATATTTTATTTTTGGGAAAAACTAAAGACAATAGAAACCCAAGACGGGCCCCCAAAATTTTCGGAAAACCGAGGGGGCCCCGGTTCTTTTAACAAAAAAGTTTCGTTTCCTTGGGGGAAAATACTCTCCGGGAAATTTAGAAACATAGAACGAAAAAACCGGGCACTTTTCGGTTTAGAAACAAAGACCCCCGATCCGGGGGAGCCCAAAAACCTAGGAGAGGGGGACAAGGGGGTCCAATATATCGGGTCACCAAGGCTCGGACATAGGGGACCTACCTGTCGGGGAGGACTCACCTGGACTATAGAGGCCCCGATACCTCCATTGAGCAAAAATCCATGGGGGGGTAGGGAAAGACAACCCGTAAAACGGAAAAACGGAGGCAGGGAAAATTGGGCCGGGGGCGGGAGCCGCCCGCCCCACTGCGGGGGTTGGGGGGGGTAGCTCTGTTTAAATCGGGCGAAGAACCCGGCCAAAAATCAAACCCCCAGCAAAAAGGGAAACAAATACCCTTTCCGCCCGAAAATGCAACAGAAAAAGGAACAACGGGGGGGACATAAAAACCAAACCCCGGAAATCTAATATAACTCTAATACAAATACACCTCCACTGCCCCAAGTTTCCCGTACTCTCTGCAGGAAAGGGGCAAAAAAAACCGCCCTTTTCTGAAAAGTAACACCATTTCCCTTTCTGTAGCTATCCGTACTCTCTGCAGCAGGAGCCATCGGACGCTCTTACCGACAGTCTCACCATTTCCTCTCCGTTCTGTAGTCTAGTCCTGTACTCTCTGCAGCAGGAGCCATCACGCGCTCTTACTGAAAAGTAACACCATGTCCTCTCCGTTCTGTAGTATAAGTCCTTTTTTAAAAAATTTCCCGCACAGGAAACCATTGAGCCTTCCCCAAAATCTCCACCGGGTTTCCTCTCCCGTTTTTTTATTAGTCCTGTACTCCCCTGCAAACAGGACCATCGAACCGCCTTCTCACCAACAGTCTCACCGTTTCCTGTCTGTTCTGTAGTCTAGTCCTGTACTCTCTGAAGCAGGAGCCATCGGATGCTCTAACCAACAGTCTCACCATTTCCTGTCTGGTCTGTAGTCTAGTCCTGTACTCTCTGAATCAGGAGCCATCGGAACCCCCCCCAGTCTCACCCCCTTTTCCCGTTTCTGAAAATCTAGTCCCATACTCCTTTTGAAGCAGGAGGCCATCGGAGCTCTTACCGAAAAATTCCCCCCATTTCCCTCGTTCTGTAGTTAGTCCGTACTTCTGCTGGAGGGGCCATTGGCCCACTCTCACCGACAGTCTGTCCATTTCCTCTCTGTTCTGTATTCTCTGCAGCAGGAGCCATCAGGCGCTCTTACCTCCAGTCTTGTCATTTCCTCCCTGTTCTGTAGACTAGTCCTGTACTTTCTGCAGCAGGAGCAATCGGGCGCTCTCCCCAACATCTCTCTCAGCTCCTTGCGCTGAACCCAGAGAGGAAACGGGTATTACAAAGCAAGGGAGCTGCATAAGTCACTGATCAAAGCGTTTTACAGCTTGTGCTGCAGAGAGTACAGTACTATACTAAGTACAGAGAGGAAATGGTGCCGACACACATCCGCTCTCCCCTCATATGGGCAACAGTCTCATCATTTCCTCTCTGTTCTGTATTTAAAGTCCTGAAAACCTCTGCAGCAGGACCCAGTCAAAGCTTCTTCCCCGGAAAAAAAAAAAAAAAAAAAAAAAAAAAAAAAATTTTAAAAACCCGTTTTTCTCTTCACCCCCTCCTGGGGCTCTAACCCCAAACCACAGAGAGGAAACGGATGTTACAAGGTAATGGAGCTGCAAAAGTCATTGATCAAAGCGTCTTACAGCCCATGCTGCAGAGAGTACAGTACAATAGAAAGGTATCGAGAGGAAACAGATGTTACAAAGCAAAGGAGCTGCGTAAGTCATTGATCAAAGCGTTGTACAGCTCCTGCTGCAGAGAGCACAGTAATAAAGTATAGAGAGGAAATGATGCCCCTCCCACACATCCTCTCCCCCTTCTTAAAGGGGTTTTGCCAATAAGTGCTTTCCTCAGCTTACAGGCTGAACTTGAGCCTTGAAAAAAGGGGCGTTGTGTTTCTGTGTTTAAAAAAAATACCTTCCTGAGGGCATTCGTCCCCTCCCCTCACGTTTCCCGAGGCTCAGCTCCTTTTTGGCAAACATTGTTTTGCTAAAATCAAGAGGAAAACTATTGGCACAAGTTAATGGGTTTTTTTCTCCCACTTATCAGCTCAGGGAGGAAAGATTAGCTCCAGGCAAGGGAGGGTTTTTTCATTCCCTTTACAAACGCTGGACTTGAGGAGGAAGAAGGGGCTGAGCAGTGAGCCAAGGAGCTCTGCAATCTTTAACTCTGATAATTACATTACAACCATGGATTCTCTATACAGGAGACGGAGACTTTTTTCCCCAGTCCTACAAAGCTCATGTTTCCCTGCCATCAGATAAGAAGTTCAAAACCCCGCCAGGGCCAGATACTGCACTCCTGTTGTGTCTATGTAAACGGTCAGGAAACTAAGGGCTCTAAGTCAGGCTGCAGCCCTCACAGGCTTCACTTTTTTAATGACATATATTTAGAAAAGTGATTAAATACCCATTTTGTAGGATCCCACGTCAACATTAGATCATGGCAAAACCCCTTTAACCCCTTAACGGCCGCTCACCGTCTTTTGACGTCGGCTGGTGCGGGTCGTTCGTCTACAGCGACGTTGGATCGGGGGTGTACTACACAGCCCCCATCCCCAAACCTTTCCCCTCGCCCATGCTTTAACCCTTTGAATTTCGGTAGTGGGGTTACCGCAGCGCAATCCAAGGGTTTCCCTGCTCTGTCGGTGATCGGAACGCCGGTGACCCGACAAGAGCCCGAGGAACAGCTGCATTGTCAGTCTGGGGACCTAGATAGCCCATGGCTGTCTGTGTAAAAGCCAGTGACCCGGGCAGACTGTGGCTGCCTGATCACTGCCTGTGTCAGACTGATACAGATTATAATGTATTATTATCATATATGAATATTTCTAATACATTACTAAGTGTTTAAAAAAAAATGTAAAACAGTTCTCCCTTCAATTGGGGTTAAAAAAAATAAAAAAAAAAATAAGGTAAAAAAAAAGGAATAAAAAATAATTGTGCCCTACATTACACACAAAAAAAACCTACACTATTAGGTCTCCACATGACCGCAATAACCTGTAAATAATTAACAAGTTTCTAAGCTGAATGTGAAATGGTGTTTAAAAAAAAAAAAAATAAAAAAAAAAAATTCTGCAATTATTTATAAGCCAACTTAAACTATTCCCCCATAAAGTACAACTTGTCTCGCATAAAACGAGGCCTCGTACAACTGCGTCATTGAAAAAATAAAAAAGTTACAACTGCCAGACTAATACAGATTCTAATGTATTAGCATATATGAATATGCTAATACATTACAAAGTGTTTTCAAAAAAAAAAAATGTAACAGTTCTCCCTTCATGGGATAAATATAAAAAAAAAAAAAAAAAAAAAAGTAAAAAAAAACATAAGTGTAAAAAAAATGAATAAAAAAAATAAAATAAAAAAATAAAAAATAATTGTGCACACATTACACCCACAAAAAAAACCCTACACATTAGGTATCCACACGACAGTAATAACCTGTAGAATTAATCTAACAAGTTACTAAGTGTGAAATGTGAATGGTGTAAAAAAAAAAAAAAAAAAAAAAAAAAAAAAAAAAATTCTGCAATTATTTATAAGCGAGCAAAGTATTCCCTCATCAAGTACAACTCATGTCAAATAAAACGAGGCCTCATCCAATTGCATCATTGAAAGAATAAAAAAATGTTCCAACTTTTGAAACGCGAGGAGGCAAAAACAGAAAAAAAATGTTCTGGTCATTAACTACTTTTCAGGCCCGGGGCTTAAGGGCAACAGTCTCCCCATTTCCTAGCTGTACGATAGTATAGTACTGTACTTTCTGCAGCAGGAGCCATGAGACGCTCTTACCGACGGCTCGCTCCTGTGCGCTTTACCCAGAGAGGGGAAATGGATGTTACAAATAGGGCCGGGACGATGGGTAGGTGAAGGTAGGCGGTCGCCTAGGGCGCCACTTCAACTCAGGCAGAAAAGGGGGCGCAAGAAGGCGTGAAGTTGGCTGAATTTTCCATTTAAGGGGCTTAGGGCACCAGAATACCTTTTCCCAAGCTCTGGTTACAAAATATAAGAGCAGGAAAAAAAAAAAAACATCAGTAAAAGTGGCTAAACAGCATCTGCTGCAGAGAGCACAGTACTATGCTAAAGTATGGAGAGGAAATGGTGGCATCCACGCATCCTGTCTCCATTAAGGGCAACAGTCTCATCATGTCCTCCTTGGTCTGTAGTCTAGTCCTGTACTTACTGCATGTACAGGAGCCATCGGACGATCTCACCGATGTCTCTCAAAGCGCCGGTAAGAGCGCCGAGAGCGCTACATGCTGAAAATGACAATCCAATATCAGCAGCACTATCTAGCACTTAAAAAAAAAAAAATCAAAACAGGAATTTTTGTAAAAGCATTTCTGCTACTTTAAATACTTAAAAAATTTTAGTGTACATCTTCGATCAAAACTGCATAAGCCCACCTCCCAATCAGCAAGGCGACCTCAACACAGGCGGGAACCTACGCTACTTGTTACCTCTCTTGGTGCCTGCTCAGACCTCCACATTTCAGGAGTGTAGATTCCAGCTACAAGCTACTCTGTATTGAGATGTGGAGGTTTGAACAGGCAACAAGAGAGGTAACATTTCCCATCATGCCTTGCGATCTGCAGATGCTTAGTGGAGGGCAAACAGGCAATTCAAAACTCCAGCCGCCTATATGGTGCTCTTCCCAAAGAGAGTTATTCCCCTTCTGAGCCACTTATTGCCTCCCACTCAGCCAGCCAGAACACTCTGCTCTGCACTGATGAGGGGCAAAACCCCGAATCAGCGGTATGCAGATGAGGGATACTGGCTTGGCTAATATCCCTTTTGCTTCTTAAAGATTCAGTGAGTCAGAACCAAACTGAGGATCTGTTACATCCAATAGAGGGTGCTTGAGCTTCTCAGCTCCTTTCCCATAATGCCTTGTGATATGCAGATGCATAGTGGAGGGCAAAAAGACAATTCAAAACTCCACCTGCCTACATGGTGCTCTCCCCAAAGAGTTATTCCCCTACTGAGCCACTCATTGCCTACCACCCAGCCAGTAGACTCTGCTCTGATGAGGGGCAAAACCCTAAAACAGCTGTCTGTATTGAGGTCGCCTTGTCGTTTGGCAGGTGGACTCACGCAGTTATGATCACATCACAAGGCATTATGGGAAAGGAGCTGAGAAGCTCAAGCGCCCTCTATCGGATGTAACAATTCCTCAATTTGCTTTTGAGCCACTGAGTCTTTAGAAAGCAAAAGGGATATGAGCCAAGCCAGGATCACTCATCTGCATACATGGCTATTTCGGGGGTTTGCCCCTCTTCAGTGCAGAGCAGAGCGATACCAGCTGGCTGGGTGGGAGGAAACAAGTGGTTCAGAAAAGGGAACATCTCTCCTTGGAGAGAGCACCATATAGGTGTGTGGAAATTTGAAATTGCCTTTTGCAAAAATGTACACTAAGAACTGCAAATTTTTCAAGTGCTCAGAGTAGCAGAAATACTTGTCCAACAATTCCTGTTCTTTTTTTAGTGCTGGCAGTGTGCTGCTGATATTAGACTGTGTTTGCATTCTGCTACCCCAGGGTGCACCTATGCTCATTAAAAAAAAAAAGTTTTGGATGTGCCGATCAAACACTGTTTTTCTAATCTTTTGTTTCTTAAAGATTCGGTGAGTCAGAAGCAAATTGAGGAGTTCTTACATCCAATAGACGACACTTGAGCTTCTCAGCTCCTTTCCCATAATGCCTTGTGTTATGCAGATACTTAGTGGAGGGCAAAAAGGCAATCTCAAAACTCCACACAATATAAGGTGCTCTCTCCAAGGAGAGTTATTCTCCTTCCAGGCCACTTCATTGCCTCCCACCCAGCCAGCCAGTACACTCTGCTCTGATGAGGGGCAAAACCCCGAAACAGCTGTCTGTAGATGAGTGATACTGGCTTGGTTAATCTCCCCTTTGCTTCTTAAAGATTCAGTGAGACAGAAGCAAACTGAGGATCTGTTACATCCAATAGAGGGTGCTGGAGCTGCTCAGCTCCTTTCCCATAATGCCTTGTGATATGCAGATGCTTAGTGGAGGGTAAAAAGGCAATTCAAAACTCCACACACCAATATGGTGCTCTCCCCAAGGTGAGTTATGTCCCTTCCGAGCCACTCATTGCCTCCCTCCCAGCCAGCCAGTACACTCTGCCTTGCACTGATGAGGGGCAAAACCCCAAAACAGCTGTATGCAGATGGGTGATACTGGCTTGGCTAATATCTCTTTTTCTTCTTAAAGATTCAGCGAGTCAGAAGCAAACTGAGGATATGTTACATCCATTAGAGGGTGCTTGAGCTTCTCAGCTCCTTTCCCATAATGCCTTACGATATGCAGATGCTTAGTGGAGGGCAAAAAGACAATTCAAAACTCCACACACCTACATGGTGCTCTCCCCAAAGAATTATTCCCCTTCTGAGCCACTCATTGCCTCCCACTCAGCCAGCCAGCGCACTCTGCTCTGATGAGGGGCAAAACCCTGAAACAGCTGTCTGCAGATGGGCGATTCTGTACGTCTGTTTTGCTGCTACACCAGTGTGCACCTATGCTCATTTAAAAAAAAAAAAGAAAAAACTTTTTGGATGTGCATACCAAACATTGTTTTTCTAATCTTTTGCTTCTTAAAGATTCAGTGAGTCGGAACCAAACTGAGGATCTGTTACATCCAATAGAGGGTGCTTGAGCTTCTCAGCTCCTTTTCCATAATGCCTTGCAATATGCAGATGCTTAGTGGAGGGCAAAAAGGCAATTCAAAACTCCACACACCAATATGGTGCTCTCCCCAAAGAGAGTCATTCCCCTTCTGAGCCAGACAGTATTGTTCTGTACCGATGAGGGGCAAAACCCTGAAACAGCGGTAGGCTGTTGGGTGATCCTGGCACCTTGTTGGTGAGTGTACTTTGGAATTGCCTTTTTGCCCTTCACTATTCATCTATATATCGCAAGGCATTATGGGAAAGCCAAGAAGCTCACGCGCCCTCTATTGGATGTAACAAATCCTCAATTTGCTTCTGAGTCACTGAATCTTTAAGAAGCAAAAGGGATATTAGCCAAGTCAGAAGCAAATTGAGGATTCGTTACATCCAATAGAGGGCTCGTGAGCTTCTTGGCTCCTTTCCCATAATGCCTTGCGATATACAGATGCTTAGTGAAGGGCAAAAAGGCAATTCCAAACTCCACTCACCTACATGGTGCCAGGATCACCCATCTGCCTACAGCTGTTTCAGGGTTTTGCCACTAATTATTGCAGAGTATATTGTACTGGTTGGCTGGGTTATTCTCCTTCGGAGCCACTCATTGCCTCCCAACCAACCAGCCAGTATCGCTCTGCACTGATGAGGGGCAAAACCCCGAAACAGCTGCATGCAGATTAGTGATACTGCCTTGGCTAATATCCCTTTTACTTCTGTCCCTCGGTAAAAAGAAGTTTGATACCCATCAGATTTCACTGCAGTACGGTGAATAATTTTTAAAACATTCACATGTTTTTTGGGTACCAAAGTCAGTGGGACACCCAGTTAAAGTATAAAAGAAAAAAAGAAAAAAAATAAAATTATAAAAAGGCAAAAATATAGGATTTTTCTGGGATAAATAGTAAAATGTGCACCTTTCACAGAGCTTAGCACGATTTGTAGAGTGCTCCTCATGCCAAAAAATGGTCAAAGTAGAACTTGTTCTCAACTCTTGACAGGACGCAAGTGAAAGGGTTACGCGTTTCACGCCGCATCCCATCTATCTAATCCATTCACGAGCCGCTGACCCCCTCGATTCCCCAATTACAGACTATAGTTAATGAACCCCCAATGACCGGCTTGGCATTGGCCGCGCTGCCATAAAAGCTCTTTTTTTTTTTGAAGTCCTGCTGTGTAAGCGCTCGCGCCGCAGATGCACTTGGCAGAGCGCGCCCGGAACGGGACGCACAGAAGGCACGAGTTCAAATGTCCCTTCACTCATTATTTTTAATATGGAAATTCGCTCGTGAAAATGATGTGGACTCCGGCTCCCAACAGTGCTCATTAGCGAGATGAAGAAGACTCGAGGTCTGGAGAATACAAACCTTGCCCGAGGCTCTGGAAACCGAAATGTGATGGCTTCATTGACTGGAGCCAGGAAAAACGAATGGTTCCCTTCGCTGGATCGAGTATGAAACGCGGAGCGGGAACGAGCACTTACGTTGTTGCAGTAAAAAGCGTAGAACACCCCGGAGACGTAGCAGCCCAAGATGCCGACGGAAATGCCGGCGTAGTCCAGCGCCATCCACCGCCGGCTGGTCTTCTCCGAGCGGTGACAACAGAAGAGGTGGTAGCCCGCCGAGCACAGCATGCACACCTACGAAACAGGCGCACCTTCATTGGGACATCAGGAGCGGGTACCCGGGGTGTCAAACTGCGTGCCTCCAGCTGTTTGGAAACTACAACTCCCATCACACCCACTGTTATAGATTATACAAACGCATGATGGGAGTTTTAGTTTGCGGCCCTCCAGCTGTTGCGAAACTACAACTCCCATCACGCCCACTGTTATAGATTATACAAATGCATGATGGGAGTTGTAGTTGGTGGCCCTCCAGCTGTTGGGAAACTACAGCTCCCATCATGCCCACTGTTATAGATTATATAAATGCATGATGGGAGTTGTAGTTTGCGGCCCTCTAGCTGTTGGGAAACTACAACTCCCATCATGCCCACTGTTATAGATTATACAAATGCATGATGGGAGTTGTAGTTTGCGGCCCTCCAGCTGTTGGGAAACTACAACTCCCATCACGCCCACTGTTATAGATTATACAAATGCATGATGGGAGTTGTAGTTTGCGGCCCTCTAGCTGTTGGGAAACTACAGCTCCCATCACGCCCACTGTTATAGATTATATAAATGCATGATGGGAGTTGTTGGCTCTCCAGCTGTTGGGAAACTACAACTCCCATCATGCCCACTGTTATATATTATACAAATGCATGAAGGGAGCTGTAGTTTCCCAACAGCTGGAGAGCCAACAACTCCCATCATGCATTTGTATAAATCTAGGACAGTGGGCATGATGGGAGTTGGTTCACCAACAGCTGCAGGGCCGCAGTTTTACACCCGCGGGGTAGATCATACTACTACTACATACCAAATTCAGATTACAAACAATAAGGCGCTGTTCACACAACGTTTTTTCAGATCAGTTTTTCGGACCCAAAAAAATGTATCTCACAATGTGCAGTTTGATTTACATTGGTTTCAATGTAAACCGCGCATCTCCGTTCAGACGAGTGATCGCCGCAACGTGTTTACTTGCGTCTTTTCAATGCGTTTTTCGGATCCGTTTTAAGAATCGACATGTCCCCATAGGAAATCCCTATAGGAAACAATGGGGTGCGCTTTTGGAGACCGAAAAACGGATCCAAAAGCGCAACATACTTATGTGTACGTTTTCAGGAGCTCACAGCATTTTACATGTGTTTCAGAGGAAGCCTAATAGAGGGCGATATAACAGCATTTTACATGTATTTTAGAGGAGGCCTAATAAAGGGCGCTACCAGCATTTTACATGTGTTTTAGAGGAAGTCCAATAAAGGCCGCTACCAGCATTTTACATGTGTTTCAGAGGAAGCCCAATAGAGGGCGCTACCAGCATTTTACGTGTTTCAGAGGAAGCCCAATAGAGGGCGCTACCAGCATTTTACATGTGTTTCAGAGGAAGCCTAATAGAGGGCACTATAACAGCATTTTACATGTGTTTCAGAGGAAGCATACTAGAGGGCGCTAAAAAGCATTTTACATGTATTTCAGAGTAAGCCTAATAGAGGGCGCTATAACAGCATTTTACATGTGTTTCAGAGGAAGCCTAAGAGAGGGCGCTATAACAGCATTTTACATGTGTTTCAGAGGAAGCCTAAGAGAGCGCGCTATAACAGCATTTTACATGTGTTTCAGAGGAAGCCTAAAAGAGGGCGCTATATAAATTTTACATGTGTTTAATCTTATAAATCACTTTTTATATATATTGAATGATATAAAAGCAGTTTTTTAGTATAGAATGGGTATTTATAGAAGTTTTGAATAATACATTTATTAATGTTTTAGATAAACAGTTTATTATTGACTGTTGGGTGGTTTTAGCCCTATTTAACTATTTATTATTACCAAATAATATACTGGGAAATGGCAAACAAATTCTAAGTGGGGCAAAATGTGAAAAAAAAACAAAACAAAAAAAAAAAAAACGTATTTGCGCCATATTTGCAGGTTTTTTTTTTACATGCCGTTCATTGTTCGGTAAAAATGTTGTGTTCTCTGTATTTTACAGGTCGAATCGTATCCACCAATACCAAACATGTACAGTTTCTGTTATGTTTTGGTACCGTAAAAAAAAATTCCAAACATTTTCTATTTTTGAAATTTGCACCTACTGACCTGAGTGAGGGGCATTTTTTTTGAGGGCTGAAGTGCACTTTTTATCTGTACCAGTTTGGAATACAGGCAACTTTTTCTATTAAAATTCATTCCAATGTTTAGGGGGCATGAAATCACCAAAAAACCCCGCAATTTTGGCGTTTGGAATTTTTTTTCTTCTCCGGTGTTCAGCGAATGGAATAATTGATGTGATATTTTAATAGATTGGACGCGGCGATACCAAATATGGGGAATTTATTTTATTATTTAATTTTTTTTTTTAATTAGTAAAATGGCAAAAGGGGGTGGGGGGGGGGATTTGAAATTTTACTTTTTTTTAAATTTATTTATTTATTTTTACACTTTATGGGGCCGTTTACACGGCACAGGACAAATATCGCTTGGTTTATTCGACCGGTATTTGCACTGTTTTCGGGCCGTGTACACGGCTGCAGGGGGGCGGCTTTTCTCCGCGGTTTGCGGAGAAAAGCCTTCCCCCTTCACACATACATATTCATCTTCCGTCTGAAAACCGGGGCGGAAGAATGAACATGTTCTATGTTTTTTGGGCGGCCGCCGGTCTGAAAAACCACCGGGTGGTCCCCACTGCACGGTTTTTCCATTAAGGTCCATGTAAAAGTTCGTCAGCCGGTTTTCAAAACCGAAAACCTTCGGAAAAACAGTGCAGTGGGGACAAGGCCTGAGTCCTCCGAGGGGGTTCGATCATTTTTACAGCCAAATACATTGGATATACAATGCATTAGGGTGTACAAAGATGGCGGAAATTGAAAAACATGGCGGCGATGGAAGCCTTCCAGCTGCCATGTTCAGTGAGGAATAGTGTGCGGCACCGTTTCTCATTGATTTAGACGGAGCAGCCATCTTTGCCCCGGTGTCTACGGGGTTAAACAGCACATGGGGCAGGCAGCAGCGCCGGGTGTTAGCTGCAATTAGCCGCTGTGATTACAGCAATTAGGTGCTGCGATCTTGCTGCAGGACGAATCCATACACCCTATGTTAGTAAGGGGTCAAGTCAAGTGTCCCAATATTCCACTTATGGCTTCACCAGAGAATTGGCTACTTCTGAAAAACGTCTAAGAGGACGTTCGAAAATGTATCCAAAAACATATTGATCCCAAAGACGCCTTCAAAAGTGCAGCGTGAAACGCGTCCAACATGCAGGTGTGTGTTGGATGCATTTTGGCTGCAGCAGACACACACCCTATAGTTTTAACTCCTTAACGACCGCCCACCGTCTTTTGGCGTCGGGCATTGCAGGTCGTTCGTCTGCAGCGACGTCTTTTGGCGTCGCTGCAGACACCGGAGTTTGTGGCGACCGGCGCCGCAGCTGCGCTGAGAACGGGGCTGTACTACACAGTCCTGTTCCCAGCGCAGCTCCTGCAAGCACCGGGGAGCAGGGGAAACCTCCACTCCCCAAGTTGTAACCTTCTGATTGCCGCGGATCGTCACCGCAGCGCAATAAAAGGGTTTCCCTGCTCTGTCGGGAGGTGAAATGGGTAGAACATAACCTAAGGGAGCTTTCACACGCAGCTGCACTTTTAATGCGCTTTTTGTGCTGAAAAGCGCATCAAGTAATGCTGTACATTTCTTCACAAAAACCACACCCAAAAAAAAAAAGCATTGTATGAAAGCACCCCAAGACCCCTAAGTCTTAACTGGTCACAGCAACCAATCAGGGCTCAATTTTCATTCCATAAACTGCTCCAGCTGAGCTCCGACTGCTTGCTATGGGCCACATATATAAAAACTCTCCAACAATAAATTGGTAACATCAAGGGCCCGCGGCCGCCAATCAGGGGCCCGCGGCCGCCAATCAGGGCTCAGCTTTTATTTTTTTCAGAACAGTTTAAAGAGAACCTGTCACATAGGTTATGCCCCCCTTGCTGAGGACAGAACAAGCTAGGGTCAGACCTGCTGTTTCCAGCGCTGTGTCCATTATTCTGTCAGGTGCTGGAGTTTTAGAGCATTTCATGCTCAAATCTGCAGTTTTCAGCCAGAAGAGAGTCAGTTTTTTTTTTTCCCGAACCCCGCCCACCTGAGGCTAGCCCCGCCCACCTCAACTGATAAACATATTACCTTGAATAGGTAGAAACATGTGAATAACTGTCAGTGGGCGGGGCTAGCCTTTCTTGTGGGCGGGGTTAACTCCTGCTCATGAATAAGATTTGAGGGGTAAATGCTCTAAAACTCCAGCATCTTACAGAATAAGGGACACAGCGCTGGAAACAGCAGGTCTGACACTGGCTTGTGCTGCCCTCAGCAAGGGGGGCATAACCTATGTGACAGGTTCTCTTTAAGAAATGAAAGCTGAGCCCCGATTGGTTGCTATGGGCAGGTCTATTATACACTGGGCCTTATTTATCAAAACTGTCTTAACACTGGACCTGCCTGTTGCCCGTAGTGGCCAATCGGAGTTCAGCTTTCATTTCTTAAACTGTTCTGTAATAATAAAAGCTGGGCTCTGATTGGTTTGACTTTTATTCATGAAACTGCTCCAGAAAAATGTAAAGCTGAGCTCCGATGGGCCGCCATGGGCTCCGATGGGCCGCCATAGGCCCCGATGGGCTCCGACGGGTCGCCATGGGCAACAAAGACCGTCTTAGGGGTAGACAGTTTTGATAAATGCGGCCACTGCTCTCATCAGGACTATAAATAAAGAAAACTTCGCTCAGATACGGACTTACCTGGAAACAGAAGAGACAAATGAAGCAGATGACAAAGTCCTCCCTGGAGGCGTTCACCGATGGCAGGACCGCCGTCATGTCATACACGCCCAGGCTGAAGAAGAGCACGAAGCCCAGCAGGTGGCTCCAAATGTTCACTGTCTCATTGGATAAAATGAAGAGGCTGCAGGGAGGAGCACAAGGTCACCCTCCATGAGATACAGTCACAAGACACCGCACATACTAAGCACTATGGACCATCACACGACGGATTTGAACGCGGTTATGGCCGCGGGCCGCGATGCGGTTTACGCAGCCAAAACCACATCCAAATCGCGGCCACTTTATTAACATGGTTCCCTATGGGAAACCGCGTCAATATTCACACGCCGCGGCCTTGCCACGTGCGTTTCAGAACTTTGCCCGCGCCGCAAACCCGCATCGGGAGACGCGAGTTTGCGGTGAGGTTAGGACGAGGTGTGGTCGTCCGAACCTGCGGCCAAATCCGTCGCGTGAACGAGGCCTAATGTATGAAAACTGTCCAGCAGTAAGACTGTCCTTGTTGTCCACAGAAACCAATCATAGCAACCAGAGCCCACAGAAACCAATCATAGCAACCAGAGCCCACAGCCCCCCAACCCGAGCCCACAGCCCCCAACCAACCCCACAGCCCCCCAAACAGAGCCCACCGCCCCCCAAAATAGAGCCCACACCCCCCAACCAGAGCCGGAAACCCCCCCAATCAACCCCGCAGCCAAAAAACCCAAGCCCCCCCAGCCCCCCAAACCAGAGCCCACAGCCCCCCAAAACGAGCCCAAAAAAAGCCCCCAAACCAGAGCCCCAGAAACCCCAAACAAACCCAATACCCAACCCAAAATCACCACCCATAGCAACCAAACAGAGCCAAAAGCAACCACAAGCGCCCCCAAAACCCAAAGAAAACCAATCAAGGCCCCCCAGTTTTTTTTTCTTTATACCGCCCCTTTAAAAAAACTAAAGTTGGGCTTTGATTGGTCCTAGGGGCAAAAAGGGCCAGTCTTACTTTTTACCAAAAAATAAAAGCCGAAATTCTGTATCCCATAGTTTTTGCGCATTGGGGTTTTGATAGAATACATTTGATGGAAAAAAAAGGGGTTATTTTTTTTTTGTTTTTGTAGGGGGTGGAGGGCTAGGAGCTGGACAACTAAGGGGTTGTCTCACTACGAAGATTATAGTTGAAAAAGGGGGGGGACCAAAAATCAAAGGGATGTACGCCGGGTTACTTTTTGGCAAAGGCTACGGTTTTAGAAACCGGGGTTTACATTTGCTTAGAAAAGGTTTTTTTAAACCTGGTCAGGGAAGCATTCTGCCCCGGGCCCAGGTCCGGCCAATGCAAAGGAAAGGCATTTTAAGAGGGGGGGAAGGGGATTTGTGTTTTTGCGGGCCAAAGGGGAGAAAAAAGGAAAAGGAAAAATGCAGGGGGGTTGTGTTTTATTGTGCCCCTTTTAAACTGTTTCTCCCCCTTCCCTTTCCCCAATACACACATCCCTTTATCCCCCCTCTTAACTGTTTTTTCCCTTTTTGCATTCACGACCTGGGCAGGACGAATTTTTTCCCTGCCCCTTTAAAAAACCCCGTTGCAAACACATGTAAACCAACCCTTTCTCTAAAACCGTAGCACTTTGCCAATAAACCCAAAGGATGTACACCCTTTAAAGATTTTTGGTCCCCCCCTTTTTTAAAATTTATGATTTCATATGAACAACCCCTTTAAGGGTTCCCTTTACTGAAAAAGGGGGCTCTCACTACAGGGATTGCGCAAAAACAAGTCACTTTCAAAATGTGTTCCCATTTTTCCCCAAAAAAAGTTTTCCTACCCAAAACAGAATATCCCTCTTGTAAAAGGCTGGATTTACTCCTGGGACGCTATAGCTAAAAACCTGTTTGAACTCTCCTGATAGGGTGCCCCGCCCCTGGGTTTCTATAGCTAGAAGACCTGTTTTTATTCTCCCTGATAGGGTGCCAGCGCGGGGTTTCTATAGCAAAAGACCTTTTCGAAACCCCCTATAGGGTGCCAGCACTGATTGTTAAAAGCTATAGACCTATTCGATCCCTCCTGATAGGGTGCCAGCACTGGTTTTTTTAAAACTACAGACCTGTTTGATTTATCGGATAGGGTGCCAGCCTGGTCACAAAAGCTACAAACCTTTTGTCCTCAGCAGCTCGTCACTGCGGGCCCCGTAAAGCCCCGTAAACCCTGGATTCAAGAAAAGAAAGTTTTTTTGAAAACGATGCCGTAGACAACCCCTTTAAGTAACCAATCATTTCCCACTGTAAGCAACTGCCCCAAAAGATAAAGGTTTTTAGATGAAAAGATAGATAGATAGATAGATAATAGAGAAGAGGAGAGAGATAAAGGGTAAATAGCTGACGTAGTCGTTTTGCACTGAACAACAATGGGTCATTAAAAACTTTGGGCCCTGCCCCCCCCTGGGATTTCACTCTATGTTTCCCTAAAAAAAGGGAAATTGCAACGGCCCCTTTTCCCCCTTTAGGTGAACTCAAGCTAGCTATGAGCGGGCCATGGTTTTCTGAATGAGGGGGGCGGGGGCAAAGTGGGCCCCTCCCCCCACATTCATTTCCCATGCGAGTTTCGGATATAGCCAAGAGCGAAGATTTTTAATTACTTAAAATCTCAAAAATCTAAGGGTTTTTTAATATTTGGGTAAGTTTACTTTAAATTTTTTCCCTTGAAAGGGGGGTTTTCCCCCCATAGGAATCGACATATAAAGCCATCAAACCTCATACGTGCAGTTCTAAGGGGCCCCCCCTTACTTCAAATGGAGGGGGCCCTCAAAGGTCTTGCCTCAGAACAAAAGAGTCCCCTTTGGGACATCAATTTTCCATTCTGGGTTTTATGGGAGTTTCCCATTTCAGAGGGGCGCGTGTTTCTCTCCATTCTGTTCCCATGGAGTTCCCCCCGTACAAGGAGCGGGTGTGTTCCCTCCATTCTGTTAAAATGGGAGTTCCCATTTCAGAGGAGCGCCCGTGTTCTCTTCCCTTCAGTTTATTGGGAAATTCCCATTTCAGGGGGAGCCGTGTTTTCCATTCTGTTTTTATGGGAGTTTCCCCGTACAAAAGGGAAGCCCATGGTTCTCCATTCTCTTATGGGGGTTCCCCGTAAAGGGGAGCACTGTGCCTCCATTCTGCCTATTGGATCCCCCAGTACAGGGGAAGGGAAAAGAGCACTGTTCCTGAAACCCGGATAAACCTTTTTCCCTTTTATTGATTTGGGCAGGAAAATCAGAAAAGAGGAAATTAAAGGGGTTGATTGGAAAACTTGGGTGTCAAGAAACCCCCCCGGACCAAACGGCTTACCGTCAGTTTTACAAGACCTTTAAGGAGACTTTTGTTCCCCAAAAATTTAAAAAGGTATTAAATGGTTGTCCCCCCTTTACACCTACCAAATTTAATGAGGAGGGCGGCTACGATCCAACCCTTCAGGGGAAAAAACTCCATTCCCCATTGAGAACGGCCCGGCTTTTCCCAAAAACGCTTCCAAAGGGGGACAGGGAGATTTCCCACAAAAGGGGGTTATATCAACAGGCAAAACAATCTGCCCCACCGTTTCTTTTTACCGGGCCCTGCACGCTCAAAAACCCCGGGCCCCGGCAAAAGTTTTTCAGCCCCATTTTCAAAGGGGGGCCAAAGGAACGGGAAAAGGGGGGGTCACTTGGGAAAGGGGGTTTACTGGGGGGTTTTCCAAAAACAGGGGCCCAAACTTTTGATCGGGTTTTAAACCTTTTTGGGGGGGTTGTCTTACTGGGTGATGGCCCCCCTCTTTGATTCTTAGTTTTCGGAAACAAAGGAAGGGGGAAAACCAAAAAAATGAATTTCTATTCGGAAAGCTTTCCCGGGTCCAAATCCAAATCGAAGGTGCGGCGAAAAATTTTCTGTTTGGGAATTCCTACCCTTTTGTCTTCCAACACCCTTTTCCCGTGCCCCAAAAAAAACAACAAAAATCTTTGGGGATTGAATTTAGGGCCCGGGTGATTATCCAGTGAAGAACTGGGAGGGCAGGCTAAATAATGCCACTCAGAAGGTGGATCATAGGAAGGGTTGGTCCTTGACCTTGACGGAGAGGGTCAACCTGAAAAAACCCTCCCTCCCTTTCATCTATTTTTTGGCAGCGTGTGCCTTTTGCCCAAGTCTATCTGGCCACGGATCTACAGCCTTTGTCCAGATGCTTAGGGGAACAGGCTGAACCTAATCAGGAGGGAGGTGACCGACCACACAAGGAGACTAGGGGGGGGGGGGGGGTTAGGTATGGTTAACCCCGGGGTGTTCCTAACGATCACCTTCATTAAGATCGATGTAATGTGCCTGTGGCATGCAGGCCCTCCTCCGTGGGCAGTCTCTTGTCAGGAAAGGTTTCGGACCTACTTAAAGGAACGGGAGTCAGGAGGTCGAGTGAAGGTCTTCTGCAGGTAAAGTGGGTATTTCCCAGCTTATGTTGCCCTGACTCTGAAGATCATTCGTCGATGAGGTCTGGGGATGGTAGAGATAAGATCTACTAGGATGAGAGGATGTTGTCTACCCATTTTCGGAGCCTGTTGACCTTCAAGGATTGCAAAGGTCGGGATCTGAGGGTTGGGTAGCGTTTTTGAAATTCAGTAAGTCTCCCCTTGAAGGTTTGGGACTTGACCTGGCGTTGCTGCCATCGAAGGCTCTATGTAAGGGGCAATGTAAAGTTCAGAAGTTCCGAGGATAGGGGCTGTTCCAGGGAGGAGAGTGCCAACATGCTGGAAAGCATGGAGCATTTCCTGCTCCATTGCCCCTACAATATAGAGGTGTACAAAAGGGTGGGAGCTTCCATAGGCTGACTGACCTCTCTTAGGCGGAGTGGGCCTGTGGGGCATGCAAAGATCTGGAAGGAAGGGACCTGTGCACTTTATTCTTAGTTAGTGCAGTTGTGAGGAATCACACATGGTTTGCATGGAGTTTAGCTGCGACGCGATACAAAATCCTTCCCGTGGATGAAGGGAGTAGGCACATTTTGGACGACCTTTTGAAGGCGCACTCGGTGGAGTTCGAGAGGTTGGGGGCTTCCAGAGCTTCTGCTTTTTCGAGGGGTGTGTCCTTTGATGTTCCCTGACCTTTTAGATCAGGGGTCTGCAGCGTCATATCTCCAGCTATTAGGAAACTACATCTCCCATCATATAGATTATATAAATGCATGATGGGAGTTGTAGTTTCCTAACAGCTGGAGAGCCGACATTGCAGACCCCTGTTTTAGATCTTTGCTCTGCTTGGTGGTGGGCTAATGCTTAAAGACACATAGAATTTTTGTTTTGGGTTTGCTCTACAAAGACGGTGAAAGGCTTAGAGACACCGAACCAGAGTCAGCTTGGGGGTGATGGGTCTTGTTTCTGAATAATTTGGTGTATATAGGTATATTACGTAGGTGTGCGGAATAGTATTAGTAGATAGGTTGGGAGGACTGGGGAGGTGGTGGTGAAGGATTGGCCACGTTATGGGTGCTGAGACTTGGACACGGGACTTGGTCGCAAAACTTGGATTCGGCTGGCCTGTGGGGTGAGGCAGTGGCCAGGTGTTTCGTTAGTTCCGTCTGAGGTGCCATCTATTGGTTATACTTATTTTGTGTGCATAAAAAGAAGACATGGATGGAACTTGTGTTCATATGTCAATATGTAAATTGGCATAGGGAAGTTCTGTTTATATTAGATGTCAATAATGCTGCGTGCTCAGACACACGGGCGGCGCCCGCAAGGGGTTTTTCTAGCATAGAGATTATTTATTTTAATTTTTGATGTGGCGGAAGGTGCATCGGATTGGTGTGATTATATGCTCATTAGTGTAACTGGACCGGAGAGTTTTTCTCCGAAGCCCACTGGTTATTGGTTTTGTACATAGTTTGTATTTGGCAAAGAGACATTGTTATGTCCCATCATTTAGAATGAATAAAACGAGTTCTATCTGTTCTATGGGAGTTCCCAGTACAGGGGAGCGCTGTGTTCTCCATTCTGCTCTATGGGAGTTCCCAGTACAGGGGAGCGCTGTGTTCTCTTCATTCTGCTCTATGGGAGTTCCCAGTACAGGGGAGCGCTGTGTTCTCCATTCGGGCTTTATGGGATTTTTCCCAGTAACAGGGGCGCTGTGTTCTCTTCATTCTGCTCTATGAGAGTTCCCAGTACAGGGGAGCGCTGTGTTCGCCCTTCTGCTCTATGAGAGTTCCCAGTACAGGGGAGCACTGTGTTCTCCATTCTGTTCTATGATAGTTCCCAGTACAAGGGAGCGCTGTGTTCTCCCTTCTGTTCTATGTTAGTTTCCAGTACAGGGGAGCGCTGTGTTCTCCATTCTGTTCTATGGGAAACAAAACATCTTGTAAATCTGATTAATAAAAATAATAAAAGGACTGGGTGGACTACAGTACACAGAAAGATTGGCAAGATTAGGGTTATTTAGTTTAGAGAAAAGACGGCTTCGGGGGACATAATAAATAGTTTAAATACATAAAAGGGTCAATATAGAGATCTCTCCAAGATTTTATTTATACCCAGGGCTGTATCTAGAACAAGGGCATCCTTTACGTCTTGAGGGAAAGAAAGTTTCTACATAAACATAGAAAGGGATTTTTTTTACTGTAAGAGCATGAGACTATGGAACTCTCTGCCAGAGGGACTTGTCATGGTGAATTCAAAAACCGAGTTCAAAAAAGGTTTGGGGTGCATTTCTGGAGCGTAAAAAATATAACAAGTTACAGTGACTAGGATTCAGGAGAGGGTCAATTTATCCAGGGATTTTTCTGATTGCCAGATTGGAGTCAGGAAGGAATTTTTCCCTAAAATGAGGACAATTGGCTTCTACCTCATTGGGGTTTTTTGCCTTCCTCTGGATCAACACCTTAGCACAAAAGGCTGAACTAGATGGACGACTTGTCTTTTTTTTTAGCCTTACAAACTATGAAACTATGATTGCGGCAATCGATTCCTGAGGCAATTCTGCTTTTCTGTGGTTTGTTACATGACCACCTTCCCATTGGAAAAGCTTGCACTTGATCAAATACTGCGGCTTTCAAGATGGCCGCCACGTTCTGAACACAGCCTAAAAGATCGGCCCTCTCACCCATTACTTGCTGGGGGTATTCAGATAGTTCATTTTAAAATGCGCCTTTTGACCCTTCTTTCCTTTTTTTTTTTTTATAGATCCGCAATGAATGACAAGGCAGTGATGAAAATAATCCGTCCCTGCCTTCTCAGTGGAGCTCCCGGCTGCTGCATACTCTGTGCAGAGCTAGATGTCCACCGCCCGGACGTTCATAGTCAATCTAGTTAAAGGGGATGTCCTCTTAGTAAAAAAAAAAAAAAAACTAGCAGCCAGATCATGGGGCCCCGTGAGTCGCATACTACTTGCCAAAATGTGAAAAGAACATTTCTGATATCCTTTTATAATCTCACCCAAATGCCTGCGACTGTTATTCTGTGGATTTTCGGCAGGTCTGCTGCAGAAAATCCACAACATAATCTGTCCCTTAAAGGGGTTGTCTCGCTACAGCATTTGTCAGCCTTTTGTGTTGGTTGTCAAGCAGAGCTTGTGAAATGCAGGGGTGTTTCTCCTCCCAACAGGGAGTATCTTCACTCTCTGCAGACGCGTCCCCACACTATGTGCACGTGAGTATTCATTCTGTGTGAGCCGGGGGAAGGGAGACGTTCTCCGCTGTGCAAGTCTAGGGCTATGTGCACACAGCAAATGACAATGCCGTCCAAAATATGATGGCATCTCAGTGTTTGCTGTGTAAACAAAGCCTAAGGAATCACTGGAAGTGAAAAGCTAAGTGTAACTCGATAGTGTGGATCTAAATTTCTTGCTCTCTCTACATTCTGTGTAATTAGAATGGGAAGGTGACATTCGGGACTCTGGGAAAGATGGGTGATTTTATTTTTCTCTGTCTCTCTCACAAAGTGATATATCCTGCAGATTATTACACCTCTGACCTCTACAGATCTGCAGAACAAAACGATATGCTTTATCTGTTTGTGTTTACATGGGACTGCACATCTGCCTCACAAGTGGTTTACATGGGACTGCACATCTATCGCAACAGTTTTTTTTTTACATGGGACAGCTGTGTTCTCTGTGATTTACAAAGGACTGCCATTTGTGACTGTTTTACGTGGGACTGCGCACCTGTCTCAAATGTAAGACTCCACATTACAGCTGCACTCTTTTACGTGGGACTGCACATTTGTGTCACAAAATGTTTTACGTGGGGCGGCACAGTGCAGCTGTGTTATTTATGCCGGACTGCACATTTGTGTTAAAATGTTTTACGTGGGACTGCGCAGTACAGCTGTGTTGTTTGTAATGTACGTGGGACTGCACATCTGAGTCACACAAGTAATGTACATGGGACTGCACAGTATAGCTGCGCTCTGTCTGTTTTATATGGGACTGCATATATGTGCCACAAAAGTGATTTATGTGGGAGTACACAGAACAGCTGTGTTATTGCTCTCTGTGTCACAAAAGTTATGTACGTGGGACTGCACAGTATAGCTGCGCTGTTTTACATGGGACTGCACATTTGTGTTACAAAAGTGATTTATGTGGGACTGCATAGAACAGCTGTGTTATTTCTCTCTGTCACAAAAGTGATTCACAAGGGACTGCGCATCTGAGGCACAAAAGGGCTTTACGTGGGACTGCACAGTATAGCTGCGCTGTGTTTTACATGGCACTGCACATTTGTGACACAAAATTGATTTAAATTAGATCTCTTTCTCTCTAATATTGTAATTGAAAGAGTTATCCGCGCTCCCGTCTGCGTCCTCTGCACTGCATGCACATACTGTGCGCACTCCCGTCCGCGACCTGGGCGGGACATGCCGAATATATCCTGTGGATTATTCCACCTCTGACCCCTACAGATCTCCAGAACAAAACTATACGCTTTACCTGTTTATGTTTATATGGGACTGCACAACTGTCTCACAAGTGTTTTTTTAACGTGGGACTGCGCAGTACAGCTGTGTTCTCTGTGATTTACATGCAACTGCCAATTGTGCCACATAAGTGATTAACGTGGGACTGCGCATCCAAATCACGAAAGTGATTTACATGGGACTGCGCAGTGCAGTTGTGTTCTCCGTCTGTGATTTACATGCAACTGCCATTTGTGCCACAAAAGTGATTAACGTGGGACTGCGCATCCAAATCACAAGTGATTTATGTAGGACTGCACATGACAGCTGTGTAATTTACGTAGGAATGCGCGTGTGCCGCAAAAGTGTTTTGCGTGGGACTGCACAGTACACTTCTCACCTCTTCAGACACAAGCGGGATGGAAGATACGCTCTGTAGCCGTCGGTGATGTACGGGTTGTCCTTGAGGGACCCGGGGATCTGCTCGTAGGTGTACAGGCGGATGCCACGGGGCACCAGGACCGGCCAGTACTGGTAGCTGCCCAGCTCGATGTAATGCGCGCTCTTCAGCAGCTTGTGATGCATGGCCGGAGAGTTCCTGCACCGGTTCTAGGAGACACAAGAAGAAACACATCAGCAGCATGTTTGTTACAATGTATCAGTGAACTGAAAGTTGTAGAATTTCTATTGATACAGGAATTTAATGGGATTTTCTGATACTATTTGAAACTTGGCTGCCGACCCAATGTGCTAAACTAAAAAGAGGAACCGATACTTACCTCTCCCGACGCCGCCATCCCGGCAACCCTCCGGTGCCTAAACTGTGATATCCTGTGCAAGGATCACATGGCTATGAGACAATCACATACAAATATGTACAGCACATACAGCTCAGGGTTATGCAACTGCCACTTGTGTCACAAAAGTGATTAACGTGGGACTGCGCATCCAAATCACAAAAGTGATTAACGTGGGACTGCGCATCCAAATCACAAAAGTGATTAACGTGGGACTGCACGTGTGTCGCAAAACTGTTTTACGTGGGACTGCACGTCCCACGTTTCTGATACTCTCTGAAACTTGGCTGCCAACCCACTGTGCTAAACTAAAAGAGGAACCGATGCTTACCTCCCTTGACACCGCCATCCCGGCAACCGTCCGGAGCCTAAACTGCGATATCCTGTCCAATGATCACATGAACATGAGCCAATACCATACAAATATGTACAGCAGCATGTGAGCAGGGAGGTCAGCGATAGGGTCAGGGTCATGTACAGCAGCATGTGAGCAGGGAGGTCAGGGTCATGTACAGCAGCATGGGAGCAGGGATGTCAGCGATAGGGTCAGGGTCATGTACTGTACAGCAGCATGTGAGCAGGGAGGTCAGCGATAGGGTCAGGGTCATGTACTGTACAGCAGCATGTGAGCAGGGAGGTCAGCGATAAGGTCAGGGTCATGTACAGCAGCATGGGAGTTCAGCGTTAGGGTCAGGGTCATGTACAGCAGCATGGGAGCAGGGAGGTCAGCGATAGGGTCAGGGTCATGTACAGCAGCATGGGAGTTCAGCGTTAGGGTCAGGGTCATGTACAGCAGCATGGGAGTTCAGCGTTAGGGTCAGGGTCATGTACAGCAGCCCTGGGAGTTCAGGTTAGGTCAGGGTCATGTACAGCAGCATGGGAGCAGGGAGGTCAGCGATAGGGTCAGGGTCATGTACAGCAGCATGGGAGTTCAGCGTTAGGGTCAGGGTCATGTACAGCAGCATGGGAGTTCAGCGTTAGGGTCAGGGTCATGTACAGCAGCATGGGAGTCAGGTTAGGGTCAGGGTCCTGTACAGCAGCATGGGAGTTCATCGTTAGGGTCAGGGTCATGTACAGCAGCATGGGAGTTCAGCGTTAGGGTCAGGGTCATGTACAGCAGCATGGGAGTTCAGCGTTAGGGTCAGGGTCATGTACAGCAGCATGGGAGGTCAGCGTTAGGGTCAGGGTCATGTACAGCAGCATGGGAGGTCAGCGTTAGGGTCAGGGTCATGTACAGCAGCATGGGAGGTCAGCGTTAGGGTCAGGGTCATGTTCTGTACAGAAGCATGGGAGCAGGGAGGTCAGTGATAGGGTCAGGGTCATGTACTGTACAGCAGCATGGGAGCAGGGAGGTCAGCGATAGGGTCAGGGTCATGTACAGCAGCATGGGAGCAGGGAGGTCAGTGATAGGGTCAGGGTCATGTACAGCAGCATGGGAGCAGGGAGGTCAGAGATAGGGTCAGGGTCATGTACAGCAGCATGTGAGCAGGGAGGTCAGTGATAGGGTCAGGGTCATGAACAGCAGCATGGGAGCAGGGAGGTCAGCGATAGGGTCAGGGTCATGTACAGCAGCATGGGAGCAGGGAGGTCAGCGATAGGGTCATGTACAGCAGCATGTGAGCAGGGAGGTCAGCGATAGGGTCATGAACAGCAGCATGGGAGCAGGGAGGTCAGTGATAGGGTCAGGGTCATGTACTGTACAGCAGCATGGGAGCAGGGAGGTCAGCGATAGGGTCAGGGTCATGTACAGCAGCATGGGAGCAGGGAGGTCAGTAATAGGGTCATGTACAGCAGCATGTGAGCAGGGAGGTCAATGATAGGGTCAGGGTCATGAACAGCAGCATGTGAGCAGGGAGGTCAGTGATAGGGTCAGGGTCATGTTCAGCAGCATGGGAGCAGGGAGGTCAGCGATAGGGTCAGGGTCATTTGCAGCAGCATGGGAGCAAGGAGGTCAGTCACATTTTTAAGCAGTTTATGCCAGTTTTTGGTGGAAACTGTAGCAAAACACAGAGCAAATAATAAAATAAGCAGAGTATATGTAGTCTTGTTACAAACAGTAGGTAATGACATAGTGATGACTATTGTTCTCTAAACAGGGATAGATAACATAACAGTCAAAGGGCAATGACAAGGATAAAGAGGGATAGATAAGATTAGAGTCACAAAGCAATGACAAGCAATTCATGAAAGGGCAGAATCAACAAAGCTGACTAATGTCACTTTACTGCTGCTGAGCTATATGTGGCTTTATTACAAACTGTAAGTAATGACATAACAATCACTATTTTTCTATGGACAGGACTAAGATTAGACTAGACCTCCAAGGCAATGACGAGAGCAATACATGAAAGGGTAGAATCAGCAAAGCTGACTAATCTCACTTTACTGCTGCTGATCTATAGGTGGCTTCATTACAAATCATAGGTAATGACATAACGATCACTTTAAAATTTCTAAGGGCAGGACAAAAAGATTAGACCTCCGGGGCAATGACAAGAGCACTACACTTGCTTTCTGTGTGGGTGATCTACCACACTTTTGGGTGCCTCATGAAAAGCGTATTCCATAGGAAACCTAATCCAAATAGGGCTAGGTTTGTTCTCTTACTATCTATGAGCTAGCCACATCAAGAACCGCGATACCTCCCCCCCCCAATACTCCAAAGGATGGAACATACCAAGTAATGAAATGTAGACCCAGCCTAGCAGCTGCCACCCCCCCAATAATAGAATAGCTCAGCCCCTGAGCCCACCCAATACCCCCTTTTGGACCGCTTGATGTAGAGACAATAAGGGGTTAAGCATCTAAGTAACCATTCTCACCAAATACATGCCTATTCTGATCTTGTTTCATTTCAAAGATACAGCAGGTTATCTATCCTGCTTATTTACAAATGGTTTCCTAGGTTACTGACCCCCTCAGCTACATCTTATCTGCAGGATGGGAGTTGGATAGTTATAACACAAAGGTTGCCAGTAACCTACAAAATAATACGTAAACAAGCAGGATAGATAACCTGCTGTATCTCCGGAATGAAGCAAATATCAGAACAGAAATTTATTTGGTAAAAACAGCTTTAAATAAGTAGGAAAAGGTAAATAAACATTCCTAAATAGAACCCTGTTTCAATTTTGCTTGATTTCAAAGATACAGCAGGTTACCCCAACCACCTTTGTGCCCTAGCAGCTACTTATCAGCAGGATGGGAGCTGGATAGTTAGAACACAAAGGTTGCCGGTAACCTAGGAAACCATCTGTAAACAAGCAGGACAGATAACCTGCTGTATCTTCGAAGTCATACAAAATCAGAATAGAAAAGTGTTTGGTAAAAAAAAAAAAAAGTTGTAAACATGTAGGCAAAAGTAAATAAGCATTCCTAAATACACTCCTGTTCCGATTTTGCTTGATTTCAAAGATAGAGCAGGTTACCTATCTTGCTCGATTTTTTTTCTAGGATACCAAATACCTCTGTGATCTAGCAGCTACATTTTATCAGCAGGATGGAGGGGGGGGCGGGGGAGCTTGCTAGCTAGAACACAAAGGTTGCTAGTAACCTAGGAAACCATCTGTAAGCAAGCAGGATAGATAACCTGCTGTATCTCTGGAATGAAGCAAGAAAAGAAATGTATTTGGTAAAAACAGCTTTAAACAAGTAGGAAAAGGTTAATAAACATCCTTAAATATAGTCCTGTTCCATCTTTGCTTAATTTCAAAGGTACAGCAGGTTACCTATCTTGTGCGCTTACAGATGATTTCAAGGTTACCAACCACTTGTGTGCTCTAACAGCTACATCTTATCAGCAGGAGGGGAGCTGGACAGCTAGAACACAAAGATGGTCAGTAACCTAGGAAACCACCTGTCAACAAGCAGGATAGATAACCTGCTGTATCTCCGAAGTCATGCAAAATCAGAACAAAAAGGAATTTGGTAAAAAAAATTGTTGTAAACTTGTAGTCAAAAAGTAAATAAGTGTTGCTAAATACACTCCTGTTTCGATTTGGCTTGGTTTCAAAGATACAACAGGTTACCTATCTTGCACGCTTACAGATTGTTTCTAGGTTACCAAATACCTCTGTGATCTAGCAGCTACATTTTATCAGCAGGATGGAAGGTGGGGGGAGGGGGGGGGCGAGGGTCTGGATAGCTAGAACACAAAGGTTGCCCGTAACCTAGGAAACCATCTGTAAACAAGCAGGATAGATAACCTGCCATATCTCCGAAGTGACGCAAAATCAGAACAGAAATGTATTTTGTAAAAAAAAATAATAAAATATATATATATATATATATTGTTGCAAACATGTAGGCAAAAGTAAATAACCAATTCTAAATACATTCCTGTTCCGATTAGGCTTAGTTTCAAAGATACAGCAGGTTGCCTATCTTGCTCGTTTACAGATTATTTCTAGGTTACCAACCCCCTCTGCGCTCTAGCAGCTACATCTTATCAGCAGGAGAGGGGCTGGATAGCTAGAACCTAAAGATTGCCAGTGACCTAGGAAACCATCTGTCAACAAGCAGGATAGATAACCTGCTGCATCTTAAAAACAAATAATAATCGAAATCAGAACCGACAAGTATTTGGTAACAATGTTAATTTAGCATTGCCTACCTTCATGTTGAAAGGTCATTGATGAAGCGGCAATACCCTTTAAGGCTACGTTCACACCCCGATGGATACTGCAGTGTAGCTGCGGCCGTCCCGTGGACATTAGCAAAGCAAACAGAGGCATAGTTGGGCTAAGTTTACTCTGTATCCTGAGCTGGACATACACGCCTAGTCTCAGAGATACAACAGGTTATCTATCCTGCTTATATGCAGATGGTTTCCTAGGTTACCAACCACCTCTGTGCTCTAGGAGCTGCGTCTTATCAGCAGGCGGCGGGGGTGAGTAAAGCATAAAGGTTGACATCAACCTAGAAAACCCCTCTGTAACCAAGCAGGATAGGTAACCTGCTGTATCTTTGAAAAGAAGCACAATCAAAATAGATCTGTATTGGGTAAGATCAACTATCATTACCTACCTATATAAGGCTAATTCACGAGATAGGAATACCCCCTTTAAGGGGTGCACACTTTTTGACAAATTTGGCACCAGTCACTTCAGCTTCTGCCTTTCTGTGGGAGCACAAATTTTTTTTCGGTTGTAAAAGATGAAAAAACAGCAATAAAATGACCACTCTAATCGACCTACGTTCATTTGTCTTGTGTTCAGGTCCGTGGAGTCTCGTCGGCAGCTTCCAAACTACAACTCCCAGCATCCCCCTGACAGCCGGCGCAGTGGTCTTCAGCCTGAGGCATGCTGGGAACTGTAGTTTTGCAGCACCAGGTCAAATACAACGGCTGCGGGAGCGTTTCTGACGCGCAGTTATGAATTATCCGCTTATTAGACAGAGGCAGGGCGCAGCCGCAGAGCGAAGTTCATCAGCGCTGTGACTGGGACGCACACGGCAGCGCTATAGGCGGACAGCAGAGCGCCGTGTCCCGGGCGGACAGTGAGTGTGGGTCCCCCAACAAGCCCGTCCCTGGGCGCCGCACTCACCCTCACGGCTCTCCCTCTCCTCCGCTCCCCGCTCTCCACACTGAAATCTCCGCAACATCCAGCTCCGTGCCGCGTACGTGCGCCGTCTGCTGTCCCCGTGACGTCATCACGCCGCTCCCTGCAGGTGCGCGCCGAGAAAGATGCAGCAGACGGCCGCTAGGCATGCTGGGAGGGCGACCACTGCATGGAGGCGGGAGGTGGTCACCGGCTCCCTGCTGCCCAGACGTGTGCAGATATCTCATATCTATATATATTTACACAGATAGATATAGTTATATATCTGTATATCCCACATCTATCTCATATCTATATATCCCATATATATCTATCTATCCCATATCTATCCTATATCTACTTATCTATCTCATATCTATCTATCTATCCCATATCTATCTATCTCATATCTATCTATCTATCTATTTCTATCTATCCATATCTATTATCTATCTTATCTATTTCATTATCATTTCTATCTTCTCTTTTCTCTCTCATATCTATATCTCTCTCTCTCTCTCTCTCTCTCTCATAAACCAATTGCACATAGAGCTCAACTTTCATTTTCTAACTACTCTGGAAAAATAGAAGCTGGGCTCTGATTGGTCGCTATGGGCTCTGATTGGTTGCTATGGGCTCTGATTTGTTTCTATGGGCTCTGATTGGTTGCTATGGGCTCTGGTGGCTATGGGCTCTGATTGGTGGCTATTGGCTCTGATTGCATAAGAAATATGTGCACTGTAGAGAAATTTTCCGAGATACTCAGGAAGAAAAGATCCCCAGGTTTCACATAATGGGAAAAAAAAAAAAAAAAAAAACGCAGCTGAGTCTTAAAAGTAACGTACATCTAAAATTTAAAAAGTGGAGGTCAAGTGCTCACCTATTTGCGGCTGTACAAATTACGGATACAGCACGCTTGGTCGCTTGTGTCACCTCCACTGCGGGTGGTTTGGGTTTAGCGAGTGTTTAACTTTCGAAACAAGTATGTACATTATTTTAAAAAACTATTATCTCTTTGATAGTTTTTATTCCCTTGAGCGCTCTAGCACATTTCCCTTTGTCCCAGAGAACTTTTCAGTTGTTTGGATATCTGTTTGCTATGGGCTCTGATTGGTTGCTATGGGCTGTGATTGGTTGCTATGACCTCTGATTGTTTGCTTCGGGCTGATTGGTTGCTATGGGCTCTGGTTGCTGTGAGCTGTAATTGGTTTTCTATGTGCTCTGATTGGTTGCTATGAACTCTGATTGATTACTATGGGCTCTGATTGGTTGCCATGGGCTCTTGTTGCTATTAGCTGTAATTGGTTGCTATGGGCTCTGGTTGCTATGGGCTCTGATTGGTTGCTATAGACTCTGATTGGTTGCTATGAGCTATGATCAGTCGCTATGGGCTCTGGTTGCTATGGCCCCGTTTTAAAGACCCCGCCGCTTTATCGTCAACGTAAAAATGTTTGCTGGGTTTGTTCTTTTCTGATCTGGGAAATTCAGGTTGTAAGGTTGGTGCCTTTCTGCTCCCGGAAAAAGGCTGGCCCGTCTCGCTCCTTTCTTCCAAATAAAAATTCAAAGAAAGGAAATTTCCGCCCCACCAAAGGTAGTTCACAAATTTATTTTTATTTTTTTCCCCCATGGGTGGTGAAAACGGGGGCCACCAGTGGAGTGATTCTTGGGCCCACCAGTGTGGTTGATTTTGGGGCCCCCCATGGGTTGATTTTGGGGCCCCAGTGGGTTGACTGGGGGACCAGTTGAGATTCTTGGGCCCCCCGTGGGGTTTTTTTTTTTCTTGGGGCCACCAGTGGAGTTTATTTTTTGGGGGCCACCTGGATTTTATTTTTGGGGGCCACCAGTGAGTTTTTTTCTTGGGCCCCCCCGTGGGGTTATTCTTGGGGCCCCCCCAGGGGGTTTATTCTTGGGGCCACCATGGGTTTATTCTTGGGCCCCATGGAGCATTCTTGGGCCCCCCAGTGGAGCGTTCTTGGGGCCCCCCCAGTGGAGTGATTCTTGGGGGCCCCCCCATGGAGTTGATTTTGGGGCCCACCCGGGAATTTTTTGGGGCCCACCATGGAGGTGATTCTGGGGCCCACCATGGAGTGATTCTTGGGGCCCCCCAGTGAAAAAAAGTTCTTGGGCCCCCTAGTGGGGTTATTCTTGGGGCCCGTGGACAGGTTCTTGGGGCCACCTTGGGTTTATTTTTTGGGGCCACCAGTTAGGATCTTGGGGCCACCCGTGGAGTTTTTTTTTGGGGCCCCCCCAGTGGGGGAAACCCTTGGGGGCCCCCCGTGGAGGACTCTTTGGGGGCCCCCAGTGGAGAGATTCTTTGGGCCCACCTTGGGGTTTATTCTGGGGCCCCCCAGTGGAGGATTCTTGGGGCCCCCCAGGGTTTAGGGAAAATTTTTGGGGCCCACCAAAGGGGGATTGTTCTTGGGGCCCCACCAGGGAGCAGATTCTTGGGCCCCCCTGGAGTTTTCATACTTGGGACCCACCCTTGGGGTTTTATTAAACCCATAAGGGTTGAAAATACCTTATTTTACCCAAATATTTTTTTTTTAACTTTTACCTCCCTGCATATCTATTTTTTTCAATGATGCAGCTGTAGGAGGACTTGTTTTATGCGAGAAATGTTGAAGTTTTTCGGGGAGTAATTTGAGTTAACATATAAACTACTGGGTAATTAAAAAAAAAAAAATGTAGTGTGTACATAAAAAAGAGGTTTTCTACATCTCTTTTTGTATTTTCTTTTCAACCATTCACATTTCCCACTAAATAATCTGTCAGATTTTTCCAAGGCTGTTTGCTTTTGGGGGATGCCAATATTTTTTAGTTTTTTTTTTTATGTAATGTAGACACAATCTTTTTTTTTTTTTTTTTTTTTAAAAACCCCATTAAGGGAAAAAGCTATTGTACATTCCGGTTTTTTTTTAAAACCCCTGTAAAAATCCGATTTTTTTAAAAAATTTAAAACTGTAGGTTATTAAAAACACAGTGGCCCCTGAAAAGCAGACCCCTTAAATTTTACAGAAAGGCCCGAGGCCCCTCTAGGGCCCCCCCCCACTGTAAAAGAATTTCCCCAGGCCTTTTAATTGGGCTCCCCCTAGGTCCCCCCCCCCCCGAAATGAAAAGATTTCCCCCCGCCTTTTAAATTGGGGGTATCTAGGTTTCCCCCCGACCTGACGTATAGAATTTTTTCCCCGGGTTTTATTGGGTTTCTCCTAGGTCCCCCCCCGGGCCCGAAATGTATAATATTTCCCCAGGCCCCATTGGGCCCTTTTCCCCTAGGGCCCCAGGGGGTGAAATGTAAAGATACCCCCGGCTCTATTTGGGCCCAACCCCTAGGTCCCCCAAAAGGGCCCGACTGTTTTAGATTTTTTTCCCCAGGCTCTATTGGGCCCACTCCCAAGTTTCCCCCGGGCTGCTGTAAAAGATAATTCCCCCCAAAGGCCCCTAAAGGGGGACAAATAAAGGGTTCCCCGGGCTGACTTAAAAAGGGTATTCCCCCCGGCTTCTAAAATTTGGGCCCCCTCTAGGGCCCCCGGCCTGACTGTATAGAAAAATTCCCCAGCCCCCCTTTTTGGGTCCTCTAAATTTCCCCCGGGCTGGGCTGGAAAAAGATATTCCCCCCCGGGCCCCTATTTGGGCCTTTAACTCTAGGTTCCCCCCGGGGTGAAAATGTAAAGATATTCCCCGGGCCCATTTGGGGTACCTAAAGGGCCCCCCGGGGGTACCCGTATAGATATTCCCCCAGGTCAAATTTGGGGGACCCCCCCTAGTTTTCCCCAAAATGACGTAAAAAATTTTTCCCCCGGCTCGTTGAGCCTTTCCCCCTAGGGCCCCCCGGGCTGACTGTAAAGAATATTCCCCCGGGCCCCCTAAATTTGGGTTAAATCTAGGCCCCAGGGCTACTAAAAAATTATTCCCCAGGTTCCATCAGGCCCAAAGGGGAACCCCCTTTTTTTTTATGAAAAGTGGTTCCCCCCCCCTTTTTTAGGAGAGGTTAAAAAAAATTAAAAAATAATTTAAAACTTGGAAAAAAATGGGGGAAAAACCCCAAATTTTTTTGTAAAACCCCCCCAAAAAAACAAACTGGGGGGCTTTCCCCCCCCATCTGGAAAAAAAAAAGGGTCATCCCCCAGCCCGGGGTAAAAAAATCCCTTTTACCATGAAACGTTGGGAAACTGTGGGAAAAGCGCCCGAGGAAAACTGGTCACAGCACAAATAAAATTTAAATTTTTTAAGAAAAAAACTTTCTTTCAAATAAAAAAAAATTTAAAACTTTTAAGTAGCAATTTTAAAAAATCCGGAAACCAGTCTGATGGGAGCGATGGGACCAGGAAGAAATTTTTCCCTTTTTGGGCGAATTTTGGGTTTTTTGCCTTATAAGGTTCCAAATTCTTTAAACAGTAGGGGAAAAATAAGTTTAAAAAATAACTCCCTCTCTTTTATCCACAATTTTTCCCCCCCCCCTCGGTGAACTTTAATGGAAAAATATGCTTTTTTTAAAAAAGTACTGACTAATTAACCCCTTTTTCCCGGGCCCCGGGGCCCCGTTTTGGGGCCCCTTTTGAAAAAAAGCCCCAAATTTTTTTTAAAATCTTATGGTCACTTTTTTTGTGAGGGTAACTTTTTTTTGACACTTTTTTAAACCCATTCCCCTTTGATTCAGAGATTTGGGTTTTCCCCCGGAAAAAAATTTAAACCCAATTTTTAAACTTCAAAAAATTTCTTTCAAAGTAAGACAGAAGTTATTTCCATCAAAAAAAGTTTTTTAAATACATCTAAAAGTTTGTTTGGCATCAATTTTTTTTTTAAAAAAAACTGTTTTTTTTTTTTTTTAAACGACACCCAGGGGGCTTAAAAAATTTAGTAGGAAAAATTTTTCCAATTTTCCAAAAAAATTTGCAATATACATTTTTTAGGGACCCCCGGGGGGGGGGGGGGCCAAGGGGAAAAACCAAATGGAAAAATTTTTTAAATTTAAACCCGAAAGTTAGATACCCCCCAAAATTTACCTCCCTTTTAAGAAACTACACACCCCTTAAAATATTCAAAACCCGAAATTTTGCTTTTATTTAAAAAATTAAGGTTTTCACAGGAAAAATTAAACAAAGTGGAAAAAAGGGAAATTTTTAAAATTTTTAAAATTTTTTTTGCAGATTTTTTTAAATTTTTATACATTATTTACAAGAATACCCAAAAAGGGGAAACAGGAAATGGGCCCAAATTTTAAAATTTGGGAAACCCCAATTCCGCCTTTCAGAATTTCCCATATGTGGCCCCCCTTTGTGCATTAATTTTGGCTCCCAAACCCCAAAGGCCCCCCCAATAAGGAGGACACCTACGGACCCCCCGGGACCTCATTTTCATTTAAAAATTTTTTTTAGTCACCATTACAAAGGTTTTTTCAGACACTCCCCAAGGGGCTAAAAACCTTTAAAAAATACCCCTAAAAAGACCCCTTAATTGGAAAAATAAAAACCCCAAAAGGAATAAAATCCCCGAGTTGGGAGGAGTTTAAAAAAACCCCACAGGTGTTTCACAAATTTTTTTTTAAACTTCGGCCTTTTTTGAAAAAAAAAAAATATAATTTTTTTCCAATAATCTGCAAATTTTAGGCGAAAAAGTTTAATTTTTTAAAAAGGAAAACTTGGAAATAAGGCCCCAAAATTTGTGTTAAAGCAATACCCTTTTTTCCCAAATTTTTTGGCAAAAACCCCATTGGGTTTTAAAACCCGCCCGTTTTTGGGGGCCCGGCCGGGGTTTTATAAAAAGGGGGGGAGTGGGGGATTTGGCCCTTTTTTGGGGCGCAGAAATTTCGGTGGGGGCCCCCTGTCCCCTAAAACTTTCAAAAACCCCCAAAGTAAAACCCCCGGGAAAAGGTTTAAACCTTCCCGAAGTTTCCCCCCCAATTTTTGGGTTAAAACAACCCCTTTAGGGAATCTCATCAAGAGTGTTTTTGCATTTTTTGGGCCCCACAGGTTGGGTTTTGGGAGTTTTTTTTTTGCCCTTGGGCCAATTTGGGAAAAGGGGGGGGGGGGGCACCCCAGTTCCGCCATTTTTTTTTTGGGCTTAAATTTTTTCAGTCATTTCCCCCAAAAAGGGGTTTAAAAGAGGGGTAACCCTTTTCTTTTGGGGGGTCGGAAAAAATTTCAATATATAAAAATTTTTTAAATTTGGGTTTTTTATGTTTTAAAATTTCTTTTAAAAAACAATAGAACGAGGGTTTTTAAAAATTTGCTTTTTATTTTGTCCCCATTCTTACCGCCATAACTTTCTTAAATTTTTTTCAAATGGGCTGCCCGTGGGCCCCCTTTTTTTTTTTACGAAAAATTAGTTTTTATTTTTTTTTAATTTTAAAACCAATAAGGGGGGGGCAAGTGATGGCCCCTTTTTCACTTTTTATTAAGGTTTTTTTTGAGGCAATTTTTTTACAAAATACAGCAAACCGGGAGTGGGGTTTTAAAATTTATTTTTTTAAAAGCGGTTTCCCCCCCCCCTAGCAGTAAAAAAAAACATGCTAAATTTTTTTTCTCAGCAGGTTTTAAAAAATTACAGTGATCCCCCAAATTTGGGGAATTTTTTTTTAAAAAGTTTTTACTGCCCTTTTTACAACCAAAAAAAAAACTTTTAAATTTTGAAAAGGAAAACCCCGGGTTTTTTCATCACCGGCCCCGAGAGCCCCTTTAAATTTTTTATATTTTTTTTTGTTTATGGACTGTTAAAAAGGGGCTTTTTTTTTGCGGTGGAAAAATTTTACGTTTTTCAAATTTGGGAAAAAAATTTTTGGTGTGACAAGACCTTTATGAAACGCCTTTTAAAAACCGTTTTTTTTTTGGGAAAGGGAAGGGGTTTAAGAAAATACGCAATCCAAGGGATTGAATTTTTTTTTTTTTAATTTGCATTCAACCCTGCATATCCGGGGAAAAAAGTTAGTTTTTAACTCTGTTTGGGGGGGGGAAGAAATTAAAATTTATTTCCCCAAAATTTTTTGTATTTTTTTTAATTTTAAAAACACAAAAATTTTTTTAAAAAAAAGTTTTTTTTTAATTTTTTGTTAAAAAAAAAATTTTTTATGCAAACGCAAAACTTCCCAATGCCAAAACTTTTTTTAAATTTTTCTTAAAAACAGAGCTGTGGGAAGGAACCTTTTTTTTTTTTCGGGAAAAAAACTGGGAAATTTTAATTTTGGGCCCAAATTTTTATTTGATAAGATTTTTTATTTTTTTTATACTTTTTCCCATTTTATGGTGCTTTCGGGAAAAGGAAAAAAAAAATCGCAATTTTTGTGGCCCCGGGTTTTTTTTTACGGCGTTTTACCTACGGGGTTTTAAAAAACAAGAACCAAATTTTTAATGCAGGTCCTTTAAAGGGCCCGCGGCCCAAAACCAAAAAATTTGGGGACTTTTTTTAAATTTTTGATCTTTTTTTTTGGGGGGATTACTTTGTAAAGGGGGGAAAAGGGGGGGTACAATTTTTTTTATTTTTATTTTTTGTGTTTTGTGTTTAATTTTTTTTTAAAATTTAAATTTTTTTTTTTTTTCCCTTTTTCCAAAAACTTTTTTTCACTTTTCCCTAGGGGGGAATTGCCCAAAAATCCCAGATTTGTTTTATTCAAAAAGGAAAAATTTAGCACATAACTTTTTTTAAAATTGGGGAAAACTGGTCTTTCCCTGGCAACGTCAACCAAAACCCCCCCCCAAAAATGCCCTTTGTGGGCATCGTGGCTCACCAGAACAACCCGGGGCCCCACACACCGTGGGGGATGCGGGAAAAGGGGTGCTGCGAGGGAAAAACCGCTGGGTTTCCATGCCGCGATCCCCGCGCCCCTCCCTTGGGGGGGCAAAAACGCAAGATCGCCATGAAAGAAAACCCTGACTTTAATTTGCGGGGGAACCCCCCACCCCAAAATTGACTATGAGAAAGGGCAAAGGGCGGGAAGGGGTTAAGTAACCGCATCCAAAACAAAGGGTTTTAAACCCCCTGGGGGAAACAGAGGCTTCCCTCCGGTCCCCTTTCCCAAAAATCAGGAACTGCCTCTAGGAAACCCAAAAAAAATTAAAAACAACCGGGAGCCCCCAAAACCCCCTTCCTTTTTTTTGATTGGGAGCCAAAAGAGGGGAAAAACCGATCCCCCACCCAAAAAAGAGTGGGGGAAATAGAGGGGTAACATAAGGGTTCCCGGGCCCCCGGGCAAAATCCATTAAAAAGGGGCCCCCAAACCCACCAATTTTCCCTTTATAATTTTTTGGTATCTCCCTTTTGGAAAAAGAGGGGCCCCCCTTGGGCCCCCCTTTGGGCTCCAGGCCAGTAAAAAAAAACCCCCTACCTCCGGAGCCCCTTTTAAAACTTTCCCCCCTAGTGGGTTTCCTTGTTAAAGGGGGTTTTTAAAAAGGCTTTCCCCCGAGTGGGGACACCCCAGGGCCCCCAAACTTTTAAACCCCTTGCCCCGGGGGGTTTGCCCCTGCCGGCTCCGGGGCACCCCCCAGGGTGGGCAAGTGGAAAATTTCCCCCCGGGGGCCCCTTTAAATACTGGGCCCCAGCCTGTGACGCAGCTACAAGGGGCCCGCATTGGGGCCGCATACCCGGAAAACCCGGGGGAAACCCCCTTTGGGCCCAAAACTGCATTGCGGGGCCCCATAGAAAACCCTTTATTCCCGGGGGTCCCAAAAGGCCCCCCCCTCCAGACCCCTTTTACAACATATCCTATTGTAAAAAACCAAAAAATCAAGTCCAGAAAGAAAAATTCTTTGCTTTTTTTCCCCCAAAATTTCAAAATTTTTAAAAAAAGAATTTTAATTTTCCAGAAAAAAAAGGGCCCTTTTTTCCCTTGAAAAAAACTGGGAAAAACTGTGGAAAAAAGGGGGGCCCGAAAGGAAACTGATCACAGCAGAACAGGGTTTAGGGTTTTTTAAGAAAGTCTTAGATAAACTACCTGGAACTAAAGAAAATTAATTTCGATGTACCATGTAAAATTTCTGGATCCTGTCCCCGGGGGGAGGCTCCGGGCCCCCGGGGATGGGGGGCCCCCCACTGGGGGCAATTGGTTTTTTTTGGCCCCTTGTGGGTTTTTCCCGGGGAATTTAAAACCCTGGGGAGGTTTGGGGTTGAAGGGCCCCTTTTCTCCCCCCCTTCCCCCCCACTTTTTCCCCCCCCTTGGTTTAAAAATTTTAAGGGGTTTTGTCCCTTTTTTCCAACCGAAATTTAAATATGTAAAAAATTTGGGTTGGGGTGAGGATCGGAAAATTTTTAACCCAGGGGGGGGCAGGGGCCCCCTTTTTAAATCCCCCCCAAAAAAGAATGTTGGAGGGGAAGGGAAAAATATTTTGGGTTTTTGGGGGAAAACTGGCAAAAATTTTTCTTAAAATTTCCCCCAAGGGGCCTTAAAAAAGGAGATGAAAAATTTTTGGAAAACCGGGTTCTTCTGGAAAAAAAATTTTTCAAAAACGCTCGTGTCCAAGTCCAAAAGGGGCTTTTTGACAGCAGTTTGGGCGCTTTCTTTAATTTGAAGTTGAAACCCCGACCCCCCGTGGCCCCCAAAACCAATGGCCCGCAACATTTTTGCCCTTAGCCACCACAACGTGGTTTTACTTTTCATTTCCCCCTTTTAAGGGCCGGGAACAAAGAGGGGCCCTTTTTTTTTTCCACCAGATCCTGTTCCCGGTGGCGGGTCCCCGGGGGGCACAGATGGGTCCCCCCCCTGTAGCAAATTGGTTCTTGCCTTGTAGGTTTTTCAGGGGGATTCAAACAGTGGGGGGAGGCTGGGCCTTTAAATCCCCGGGGCTCCTCCCTCCCCACATTTTTTTCCCCCCCCTTTTGGGTTTAAAATTTATGGGCCCCCGGGTCCCCCCCTTTTTCAAAAACCCTTAATTTAATTTTTTTTTGAACCCAAGAAAAATAATGGGGAAAAAAAATTTTTTGTGCTAACGCATTTCGAGGTAACCCTCTTACTCATAGTATAAACCCATTTTGGAAAATAAACCTAATTTTTTAAAAACCCTTTAAAACCCTTAAGCCCAAAAAAGCCCCGAAAAAATATTAAAACCCGAACATTAATTTTTCCCTTTTTTTCCTTTCCCCGCGTTAAAACAAAGGGAAATTTTTTATTTTTTTTTAATGACGCCGGGTTTTTTTGAAACCCTCGTTTTTTTTGAGATGAAAATTTTTAAAATTTATGGCGATTTGTGTTTAAGTTCACTTCTACATAATTGCAGAAATTTTTTCTTTTTTTTTTTTGTTTTTTTTTTACATTTTTTTTACACCATTCACATTTCACACTTAATAACCTGTTTGATTAATTCTGCAGGTTATTACAGTCGTTTGGATACCTAATAGGTGTAGGTATTTTTGTGTGTGTAATATATGCACAATTATTTTTTATTAAATATTTATTTTTATTTTATTTATTTTTTATTCTTTTTTTACTTTTTTTTTTTTTTTTAAATCCCATGAAGGGAGAAATTTTACTTTTTTTTTTATTTACACTTAGTAATGTGTTAGCATATTCATATATGCTGATACATTATAATCTGTGTCAGTCTGACACAAGCAGTGATCAAGACAGCACACAGTCTCCCCTGATCACTGGCTTCTTACACAGGCAGCCCTGGAGCTACTCTAGGTCCCCAGGGCTGACTGGGCAGTCGTTCCCCGGGCTCTCTCGGGTCACCAGGTGTCCTGATCACCTGACAGAGCAGGGGAACCCTTTGATTGCGCTGCAGTGAGGATCCGCGGCAATCAAAGGTTTAAAGCACCGGGGAGCTCCACGGTGCTTGCAAGAGCTGCAAACTCCGATGTCTGCAGCGACGCCAATAGACATCGCTGTAGACAAACGACCTGAAATGCCCAACGTCAAAAGTCGGTGGGCGGTCGTTAAGGAGTTAAAGAGACGACTCGGCAGCTGGACTTCGTCTCATTGAGGAGGGATCTGACCTGACAACGAGGGTTGTACAAAGTGTTCGACTCTAAATTATTATTTTATAGCGTCGCGTCGCCTCTTAACAACACCTCCCCGAGTCGCCCTCGCAGCCTCCATCAGTTTCCTTCTCCATTAAAAATATTTTCATCTCTCTAAGTTCTCGTAACGCGCCTGTAAATTAAAAAGTCGAATTGTCTCCTGCGCCGGGCAGGATTTATCGCGCGGCTCCCAGTTGTCTCGTACTCTTATCTTTCGACCTCTGAGTGCGTTTGTGATATTGTCACTTTCACCGGATACTTCCACCTTTCTTCTTTTCACACTCTCGGACTTGTAAAAAGTTAATGGCATATCATAATGTGGATGTATGTTTAATGATTGTTCATCAAATGATCATTTGTGAAATAAAAAAGAGAATTCTCCTTCAATAAATCTGCCACCTACACTCTGCCCTTGAAATTAATGTGCAATCACTGTAGTAAAAGCTGTCCATCACCGGCCTGCCGCCCGCTGCCTCCTAGCTCTCCTTAGTGATCCCGCTAATCACTACTCTGCTGCCCTGAAAACCAAGAGCTTGCAATCTGTTTGGCTTCGTTCATACGTTTAGAAGTTATACCAAAACATTGGTGTAATTAAAATTCATAGCACTCTATAGCAAAATGTGATGGGGCCCAGTGTCGGACTGGGGTGCCTGGAGCCCACCAGTGAAGTTGATTCTTGGGACCCAACAGTAGAGATGATTCTTGGGACTCAACAGTAGAGATGATTCTTGGGACCCAACAGTAGAGATGATTCTTGGGACCCAACAGTAGAGATGATTCTTGTTGCCCACCAGTGAAGTTGATTCTTGGGCCCACCAGTAAATTTGATTCTTGTTGCCCACCAGTGAAGTTGATTCTTGGGCCCACCAGTAAATTTGATTCTTGTTGCCCACCAGTGAAGTTGATTCTTGGTGTCCACCAGTGGAGAGGATTCTTGGGGCCACCAGTGGAGTTGATTCTTGGGCTCACCAATAAATTTGATTCTTGGGCCCACCAATGGAGTTGATTCTTGGAGCTCACCAATGGAGTTGATTCTTGGGACACAACAGTGTATTTAATTCTTGGGCCCACCAATAAATTTGATTCTTGGGAATCACCAGTGGAGTTGATTCTTGAGACCCAACAGTGTATTTGATTCTTGAGACCCAACAGTGTATTTTATTCTTGGGGCCCACCATTGTATTTGATTATTGGGCCCACCAGTGGAGTTGATTCTTCAGTCCCACCAGTGGAGTTGATTCTTGGGGGCCCACCAGTGGAGCTCATTCGTGGAGCCCACCAGTGGAGTCAATTCTTGGGGCCCCACCAGTGGAGTTGATTCTTGAGGCCCACCAGTGCACTTCATTCTTGGGGCCACCAATGGAATTGGTTCTTGGGGCCCACCAGTGGAGTTGATTCTTGGGGCCAACCAGTGAGTTGATTTTTGGGGACCCACAGTGGAGATGATTCTTTGGGACCCACAGTGGAGTTCATTCTTGGAGCCCACCGGTGGAGTTTATTCTTGGAGCCCACCAGTGGAATTGATTCTTAGGGCCCAACAGTAGAGTTGATTCTTGGGGCCACCAGTGGAATTGACTCTTGGAGCCCACCAGTGGAGTTGATTCTTGGGGCCCACCAGTGGAGATGATTCTTTGGGCCCACCATGGAGGTCATTTTTGGAGCCCACCGGTGGAGTTTAGTCTTGGAGCACACCAGTGGAATTTGATTCTTAGGGCCCAACGTAGATGTTGATTCTTGGGGCACCAGTGGAGTTGATTCTTGGGACCCCACAGTGGAGTTGTTTCTCGGGGCCCACAGTGGGGTGGATTCTTGGGGCCCACCAGTGGAGTTGATTCTTGGGGCCCACCAGTGGAGTTGATTCTTGGGGCCCACCAGTGGAGATGATTCTTTGGGCCCACCAGTGGAGTTCATTCTTGGAGCCCACCAGTGGAGTTTATTCTTGGAGCCCACCAGTGGAGTTGATTCTTGGGGCCCAACAGTGGAGTTGATTCTTTGGGCCCACAAGTGGCGTTCATTATTGGTGCCCACCACTGGAGTTTATTCTTGGAGCCCACCAGTGGAATTGATTCTTAGGGCCCACCAGTGGGGTGGATTCTTGGGCCCACCAGTGGAGTTGATTCTTGGGCCCACCAGTGGAGTTGATTCTTGGGGCCCACCAGTGGAGTTGATTCTTGGGGCCCACCAGTGGAGTTGATTCTTTGGGCCCACCAGTGGAGTTCATTCTTGGAGCCCACCAGTGGAGTTGATTCTTGGGGCTCACCAGTGGAATTGATTCTTAGGGCCCACTACTGGAGTTCATTCTTGGGACCCAGCAGTGTATTTGATTCTTGGCCCCCAATGAACTTGTTTTTGGAGCCCACCAATAAATTTGATTCTTGGGGCACTCTAGTGGCGTTGATTATTGGATCCCACCAGTGGAGTTAATTCTTGGGTCTACCAGGGGAGTTGAATCTTGGATCTGATCAATGGGGTTGATTCTTTGGAGCGATCAATGGAGTTAATTCTTGGGGCCCATCTTACAGCTACTGTACAAGACTGCTTATTCTACACTTGTCTCTTGCACTTTGCCTCTTGCTTTTTGACACTTTTTCTCTCCCTTTCTTTCTGAAAGGGGCCTACCATGCCCAGGGCGACAGGGCCATTGTGGGTTTTTCCCTACTCCCATGTGGCCAGTACTCAGCCCTGTGGTGGAGGGCCCATACCACCTAACTGACAACCATCCTTTAACACTAAAAACAGCAGTAATAAAATGTTGCGCCAATAAGGGTAAAGGCTATTATTAAACTAAATTAAAACACATAAATTTAATCAAATAACAGTCACACATAGTATGAGCTGGATCGAGCACGGAATAACACCAAATACTTGTCCCTCGCATTCATTTTTTTAAAATGTAACATCATTGTTTTTATCATTAGTGGAGCACCATCCTAAACTTCTGGACCCCACATATCATACGTTTCAGTAGACAGGAAAAGTTGAAAAACACAAACTTCTTTGTGACACCTTCGGCACTGTTTTGTACAGTGCCGAGAGGGGTTGACAGAGTGATTAGGGCCCCTGCTACGTGGTACAATTAAAAATATCTAAAAATATACAAAATAAAACATCACATGGCAATAAAAAAAGATAAAAAATGTATATTTTAAAACTATTATAGAGTTCAAATCTACCATGTTGGTGGAGGAGACGTGGACATAACAGCACGGGGGGAATGTAGACTCAGAAGCATTTTGTCCAAACTCTGAGGCATCAAGTCCAGCTCTAGTCCATGTTGTTTCTACCACAATGTTCTACAGCAAGTTGTGGGAGGTATGGATGTCACATCAAGGAGGGAGTGTAGACGGAGGCATATTTCATCCAAAAACTAGGGGAATCTAGGACATCAGGGCCAACACTAGTCCATACCGTTTCTACCCTGATATGCTGGGCTTCATTGGGACAAGTGTGAAAAACACAGAACGGGGTGACGGATACTTGGGCAAATTTTGTCCAAACTCGAGGGGATGGGGATTACAGACTAGAGAGCTAACTCTAGTTTATGTGGTTTCTACCCCGATATGCTACAGCATGGATACCACATCAAGAAGGGAATATGGACTTATTATATCCATATTATCCAAAATAAAGAGGGCAGCTACTACTTCCGGGTCAACTCTAGTCCATGCTAGGGCACGGTGGGGGAGACATGGACATCACAACACGGGGGCAATGCAGACTAAGGTCTATTTTATGCAAAATTAGTCGGGCAGCTATGACTTCAGGGCCAACTCTAGTCCAGGCTGGGTCACGTTGGAGGAGAGGTGGACATCACAACATGGGGGAATGTAGACTAAGGTTATTTTTGCAAAAACTCAGACGGACATCTAAGACTTAATGGCCAACTCTAGTCCATGTGTTCTCCACAATGTTTACAGTCAAGTTGTGGGAGTAGTGGATTCACATCAAGGAGGGAAGTGTAGACGGAGGCATATTTTCACAAAACTAGAGGATCTAGGACATAAGGCCAACTCTAGTTCCATCCGTTGTCTACCCTGATATGCTGGAGCTACATGTGGGAGGAGATAGAATGGGGAATAAGATACTTGGGCATATTTTGATCCAAAATCGTAGGTTTGGGATTTAGACTTAGGAGCTAACTCTTTAGGTTTCTACCCGAATGCTAGGGCACATTGTGGAAGCATGGACTCACACATCAAGAAGGGAATATGACTTTATTTTATTGCCAAATATAGCTAGACTTCGGGCCAACTCTAGTCCGGGCGGGGTCACGGGGGGAGAGGTGGACATCAAAACGGGGGGAATGTAACGAGACATATTTTGCCAAAACTCAGGGGCTTAAGACTAAATCCAAACTAGTCCAGTTGTTTCTCCACAATGTTCAAAGCAGTTGTGGGAGGTATGGATGCCCAATCAAGGGGGGGAGTGTAAGGAGGCATATTTCATCAAAAATTTGGGGAATCTGGGACACAGGGCCAACATAGCCCAAAATCCCGTTTCTACCCTGAAGCTGGGTACATTGGGAAAAGAATGGGGACAGATTTTTTGGGCTTTTTGTAAACCGGGTTTGGGAATTTCAGACGGAGCTAATTTCATTTTTACATGGTTTCTACCCCGATATGCTACCGCACATTGTGGAAGCATGAATACCACATCAAGAAGGGAATATGGACTTATTTTATCCAAAATTAAGGAGGCATCTCCTACTTCCGGGCCAACTCTAGTCCATGCTGAGGCACGTTGGGGGAGACATGGACATCACAACACGGGGGCAATGTAGACTAAGGTCTATTTTATGCAAAATTAATCGGGAATCTATGACTTCAGGGCCAACTCTAGTCCAGGCTGGGTCACGTTGGAGGAGACATGGACATCACAACATGGGGGTAATGTAGACTAAGGTCTATTTTATGCAAAAATAATCGGACATCTATGACTTCTGGGCCAACTCTAGTCCAGGCTGGGTCACGTTGGAGGAGAGGTGGACATCACAACATGGGGGTAATGTAGACTGAGACATTTTTTGCCAAAACTTGTAGGCATCTAAGACTATAAGACCAACTCTAGTTCATGCCATGTCTACCCTGATATGCTACAGCACATGGGGGAGGCATGGATACCACATCAAGTAGGGAATATAGACTTAGGCATATTATATCCAAAATTAAGGGGCATCTACGACTTCAGGGCCAACTGTAGTTGTTGAAGGAGACGTAGACATCACAGCACGGCGGAATGTAGACTCAGAAACATTTTGTCCAAATTCTGAGGCATCTAGGACTATAAGGCCAGCTCTAGGCCATGTTTCTACCCCTATATTCAACAGCAAGTTGGGGGAGGTATGAATATCACATCAAGGAGGGAGTGTAGACGAAGGCATATTTCATCCAAAAACTAAGGGCATCTAGGACATCAGGGCCAACTCTAATCCTTGCTAAGGTACGTTGGGGGAGACATGGACAATACAACATGGGGGGAATGTAGACTTAGGCCTATTTTATGCAAAATTAAGGGGGCATCTATGACTTCAGCGCCAACTCTAGTCCATGCTGAGGCACGTTGGAGGAGACGTGGACATCACACCTTGGGGGGAATGTAGACTTAGGCCTATTTTTTGAAAAATTGAGGGGGCATCTTGGACTCTATGGGCCAACTCTAGTTTATGCTCGGGCACGTTGGGGGAGGCGTGGACATCACTATCCTGGGGCAGCAGAGACTCAGGTGGGTTGCATGTAAACTTGAGGAAGTGGAGGGACATCCAAAACTTCACTTCCATCTCTTGGGTATACCTGTTCTCCCCCCGATGCGCTGTTGTGGGGAAAGAACAGATAACATTTGCTGCTGATTTACTCGTCCATTCAACGATGTGCGTCCGCATTTGTGCTGATCCAGGAGAGGAGCAGCTCCAACCAGGCTAATTTTGAAGTTGGGAATTTTGCATGGCCCTGGAATGATGCTACAAATATCCAAATTACCTATGGCAGAATAAAGGTTTCCCACCCCTGATTTAGACCTGGTTCAGAGGTTCTGTACGGAATATTCCGTCTCATGTTCCGTTCGGAATGTTCCGTCTCATGTTCCGTTCGGAATGTTCTGTCGGAGAAAATAGAGCAGCAAGATTCTCTCTATTTCCATCTAAACGACGGACACTGCGGTGGAAATCTGACTGACCCAATGTAATCGATATGGTCCGTCTGGCCTGTGGGTGTCCAAACGGGACCTCCAACGCAGAAGTGAGCCGAACCTTATACCTTTGCTCCTCCTTTAGTCCTTCCTGGGATAGGGCAGCACACACCCCACCCAGCAGGGGTCTGACCACCAGGGCAGTGGAGTCGGAATAGTGGAGTCGGAGTCGGTGCCTATTTTGCAGGAGTCAGAGTCGTCATAAAAGGGACCGACTCCGATTCCCATAATATATAATTAGTTGGTCCAGTTAGTTCGATGCAAAGAGCAAGAGGAATTGGGTCCGACCAGTGCTCCTGCTCCCATATCTTCAGCCTCATCACATGAGGAGTGTAATTGATGACATGGAGCAGGCAAAGCGCTTCCCCAGGGGAAAAGATTCTGCTCCCAGGGCAAACAGATTGCAGCAAAATGTTTCACCTGCTTTCAAAGAAGTAGAAGATCAACCATTCATCAAAACTGACTGTGGCTGAGGCAATTCCTTTATACCCTGACATTGTTAGAGGTGTTGCCCCTGTGGTCACCGCTTTCCACCAACCCAAGTTAGTGTAGAGAGGCCGTTCTCTAGCCTGTAAATAATGAGATCAGATGTGAGGTCATGTATGCAGGATCTGATTGTTTCAATATTATTTCTCAGAACAAATTCAGAGACTCCACAAATGTTCCTGCAGGGTTTTGCATATTTATAATTTTTTTTGTGTTCTAAAGTCATATCCAATAAATATATTTTACACTGACAAGCAAAATGGTAACATTGTTTTGAACTTGTGACTTTCAGGCTCCATATCTCACCATCCACTACAGCTTTGTACATGAGGCTACTGTAATTTTATATACAGTCATCTTACCTATCTTATACATAAATTTGACTTGCAAGTATTTAGCATCTGCTTAGTTCTGCAGATTCTTTCCTGTAACTGCATTGTTACTGTTTTGCTCCTAAAAATCAAAATGTAATTTTTTATTATTTTGTTAGTATTTGGGAAATCCACCTTTTGGTTTTCAATACTGCCTGAATCCTTCTGGGCTCATCAGATTCAAGCATATCTTGACCAAAATCTGATCCCAGGTCTCTTCTACACATTCCCAATGTTGGTGCAGACTGGACTTGGATACAAATACAGCTTTTTCTTCCACTCTACCCACAAGTGTTCAAAAGATCAAAACATTGTTACCCTTTTGCTTGTCAGTGTCTGTTCTACCTAAATAGCTTGATTATTGTATCATAAGGTGATAAACAGCCGGATGTTACCAATTTACTACAGTAAAGTTATCACTTAAACATGCGCCTTGTATGAGGGAGTCGGAGTCGGGAGTTGGAGGTTTAGAAAATTTCGGAGTCGGGGCTTTGGCTTGCCGACTCCACAGCCCTGCTGACCACAGCCTTGCCACCATGTTTTTAGACAAGTTTATGTTTTGGACAGAATAAATACAATCTAAAATATTTACACCTCAAATAACAAATCCCAGAATCTCTTCGCTTAATCAAAAGTTTTCCTCTAGGTGGCAGCATTGAACTATTTTTCTCCTTTTCTCTTGTATTCCATCTAAAGATGTTTAAAAGTCTTAGAAACCAACAACATGGACATTTGTTTTATTAGTGACGATGGCTTCTTCATTTTTAGCACTGTTATTTCGTTCACTGACCCAAACTTTGACTTCTCTTAAAAACAAATGGATGAAGTATGTGAAAAACATCAGCATCAGCCTTGGGATTGTTGCAAAGACTGGAAAAAATTCAATAAAACCTCAAATTAGGGCTTCTTTGTAGATTTTTAGGATCTTTTTGATTCCATTTTTGTGGCTTACAATAGGGGTGATAAATCAGGCGCATGTTCAGACTGTTTAACCCCCATCCCAGCCAAGCCAATTGTTCCCGTCTTGTTCATTCATTCCTCCATATCATCCAAGAGCCATAGTTTAAAAAAAAATTAAAAAAAAATTCTATCTATATAGTCATTTGAGGGTTTTTTTTTTTTTTAGTTGTGTCACAAGATACGGTACATTCTACCGTACCATATAATGTACTGGGAAATCTGGCAATTTTTTTTTTTTAGGTAGGGTGGAAAGAAATTGTTTTGCGCCATTTTTGCAGGGTGTAAATCACATGTTATCTGCAGGACGATGTGATTCCGGTGATACCAAGTGTGAGTTTTAATTAAAGATGTTATTTCACCACAATGACTAGTCTTTAACATGTAGGGCGAGATGTCCGAAAATTGGCGGTGCTACGTCAGTTTTTAGGCGCATTAAATAAGTGTAAAGTGCACCCGAAAGTCCGACCCTATCAAAAATCTGGCATCAGGTATACCTTGCTTAGTAAACATAATGCACCTAAAAATGATGCCTTTGTGCGCCTCCATAACGAAATTGCGCCTATTGAGGCGCATAGCATTCATTAAAAGTAAATAATGTTAGGTGCTAGTGCGTCATTTCAAGTATATAGGTGTTTAGGCGCCATAGCACATCAATTACAAGTGTATATGTGTTAGGTGCATTAGCGCATCATTAGAAGTGTATATGTGTTAATGTGCTTTGCGCATCATTACAAGTGTATATGTGTTATGTGCATAGCGCATATTACAAGTGTATTGTGTTAGGCGCATAGCGCATCTTACAAGTGTATATGTGTTTTTGTGCATAGCGCATTCATTACAAGTGTATATGTGTTATGTGCATAGCGGGAACATTTACAAGTTATATGTGTTAGGTGCATAGCACATCATTACAAGTGTATATTTTGTTAGGTGCATAGCACAATTTATTACAAGTGTATATGTGTTATGTGCATAGCGCATCATTACAAGTGTAATGTGTTAGGTGCATAGCGCTCATTACAAGTGTATATGTGTTAGGTGACTAGCGCATCAATTACAAGTGTATATGAGTTAGGTTGCATAGCACATCAAATTTCAAGTGTATATGTGTTATTTGCATAGCGCATCATTACAAGTGTATATTGTTATGTGCATAGCGCCCTCAAATTTCAAGTGTATTTTGTGTTAGGTGTATAGCGCATCATTACAAGTGTATATGTGTTGGTGAAAGAGCATCATTACAAGTGTTTATGTGTTATGTGCATAGCGCATATTTACAAGTGTATATGTGTTAGGTTTTATAGCGCATCATTACAAGTGTTATATGTGTTAGGTGCATAGAGCATAAATTTTTAAGTGTATATGTGTTTAGGCGCATAGCGCATCATTACAAGTGTATATGTGTTAGGTGCAATAGCGCATCATTACAAGTGTATATGTGTTAGGTGTATAGCGCATCATTACAAGTGTTATGTGTTAGGTGCATAGAGCATCATTACAAGTGTATATGTGTTTTTGTGCAAAAGCGCATCATTAAAGTGTATATGTGTTAGGTTTCTAGAGCATTTATTACAAGTGTATATGTGTTTGGCGCTATAGCGCATCATTACAAGGTATATTTTATGTGCATAGCGCATCATTACAAGTGTATATGTGTTATGTGCATAGCACATCATTACAAGTGTATATGTGTTAGGTACATAGCGCATCATTACAAGTGTATATTTGTTATGTGCATAGCGCATCATTACAAGTGTATACGTGTTAGGCGCATAGCGCATCATTACAAGTGTATATGTGTTAGGGGCATAGCGCATCATTACAAGTGTATATGTGTTAGGTGCATAGCGCATCATTACAAGTGTATATGTGTTATGTGCATAGCGCATCATTACAAGTGTATATGTGTTAGGTGCATAGAGCATCATTACAAGTGTATATGTGTTAGGTACATAGCACATAATTACAAGTGTATATGTGTTAGGCGCATAGCGCATCATTACAAGTGTATATGTGTTAGGCGCATAGCGCATCATTACAAGTGTATATGTGTTAGGTGCATAGCACATCATTACAAGTGTATATGTGTTAGGTGCATAGCACATCATTACTAGTGTATATGTGTTAGGCGCATAGTGTATCATTACAAGTGTATATTTTGTTAGGTGCTTTGCACATCATTACAAGTGTATATGTGTTAGGTGCATAGGGCATCATTACAAGTGTATATGTGTTAGGTGCATAGCGCATCATTACAAGTGTATATGTGTTAGGGGGCATAGCCCATCATTACAAGTGTATATGTTTAGGCGCATAGTGCAAACATTACAAGTGTATATGTGTTAGGTGCATAGCGCATCTTTACAAGTGTATATTTGTTAGGTGCATAGCGCATCATTACAAGTGTATATGTGTTAGGTGCGCATCATTACAAGTGTTATTGTGTTAGGTGCATAGCACATCATTACAAGTGTATATGTGTTAGGTGCATAGCACAGCATTACAAGTGTTTATGTGTTAGGTGCATAGCGCATCATTACAAGTGTATATGTGTTAGGTGCATAGAGCATCATTACAAGTATATAGGTGTTAGGCGCATAGCACATCATTACAAGTGTAATATTTGGGTTTGGTGCATAGCGCATCTTTACAAGTGTATATGTGTTAGGTGTATAGCAAACATTACAAGTGTATATGTTTTAGGTGCAAAAGCGCATCATTACAAGTGTATATGTGTTAGGTGCATAGCGCATCATTACAAGTGTATATGTGTTAGGTGCATAGCGCATCATTACAAGTGTATATGTGTTAGGCGCATAGTGTATCATTACAAGTGTATATGTGTTAGGTGTATAGAGCATCATTACAAGTGTATATGTGTTATGTGCATAGCGCATCATTACAAGTGTATATGTGTTAGGTGCATAGCACATCATTACAAGTGTATATGTGTTAGGCGCATTTCATATACTTGTAATGATAAGCTATGCGCCTCCATTCGTGATGTGCCTCGATAGGGGCATTACATACTCTACCAAAGCGCAAATCGCGACACATAGCATATCATTAGAAGCGTATGTAATGCCCCTATCGAGCCACATTGTGCACGGAGGCGCATAGCTTATCATTACAAGTATATGAAATGCACCTAACACATATACACTTGTAATGATGCGCTATGCACCCAACACATATACACTTGTAATGGGTGCGCTATGCAAACCCAAAAACATATACACTTGTAAATGATGTAACTATGCACCTACACTTTTACATGTAATGATGCGCTATGCACATAACACATATACACTTGTAATGATGTACTAGCACCAAAATTTTACACTTGTAATGATGTACTATGCACCTAACCCATATACACTTGTTTTAATGATGCACTATGCGCCTAACAATATACATTGTAATGATGTTACTAGCACCTAACACATATACACTTGTAATGATGTTTCTATGCGCCTAACACATATACACTTGTAATGATTGCTATTTTTAACCTAACAATATACACTTGTAATGATGCTCTATGCACCTAAACTCATAACACTTGTAATTATGTGCTATGCACCTAACTCAAAATACACCTGTAATGATGTGCTATTGCACCTTAAAACATATACACTTGTAATGTGCGCTATGCACATAACACATATACACTTGTAATGATGCGTATGCCCTAACACATATACACTTGTTAATGATGTGCTATTGCACATAACAACATATACACTTGTAATGATGCGCTATGCAACCTAACAAAAATATACACTTGTAATGATGTGCTATGTAACCTAACACATATACACTTGTAATGATGCGCTAGCACATAAACATATACACTTGTAATGATGTGCTATGCACCTAACACATATACACTTGAAATTGAAACTATGCGCCTAACACATATCACTTTGTAATGATGCTCTATGCACCAAACATCATATACAATTGTAATGATGCCTATGCACCTAAAAACATATACACTTGTAATTTACGCACTATGCACCTAACAATATTTTCACTTGTAATGATGTGCTATGCACCTAACACATATTTAAAACTTGTAATGATGTGCTATGCACCTAACACATATACACTTGTAATGATGCGCTATGCACCTCAATAGGTGCATTTCGTTATGGAGGAGCACAGCGCATCATTTTTAGGCACATTAAAATGTGTCAGTCCCGGCATATAATGCGCCTAATTTTGGTCTATTACAGTTCATTTATATCCAAAATATGGCATCAAAAGCGGTTTTAGCGCAATGTAGACCAAAAAACTGGCATTGGACGTGTTGGTAAATGTCGCCCGTAGGGAAAAGTAAATACATTACCAAATACAATGCTGTTCTGATTTTGCTTTGTTTAGGAGATAAAGAAGATTTTACCTACTGCTAGTGTACACAAGTTCCTCTTGGTTACTGACCACCTCTCTCTGCTTTCTCTTATCAGATTGCTCCACAAGCTTCTGTCCGACCATGGTGAGTCACTCCCTGATGAGTCTTATCTCTAGCACAGAAGCTTGTTTATCTAAGTTAATAACAATTTTTAACTTTTAGGCTATGTCTACATGACAGTGATTTACTGTCTGATTTTTAAGCGGATTCGATAGCTAGAATCTGCAAAAAGCTAACTGTAAATCGTTCTCCTAGACCTCAATAGAAAATCCGAACTGTAGTCTGCAAAGCTCGGATTTTCTAAGGGTGGTTCTCAAAAACGAAAACCGGGTCAAAAAACATAGAACATGTTCTACAATCCGCCTCATTTCACTTGAAAACAGCGGATTATAATACTATCAGTTGAGTGGGCCGGCTGAAATCTGAAGACCGCAGCAAAAAACAAAACAAAACATAAACCAGTACAAAAAACTAACACAGTGTAAAATATTGGTCAGATTCTGATTGGAATCTGATGAGTATTTTGTCCTCTGATGTGTGGATGTAGCATTAGAGCTCTGTAGCCTTGTGCACTACAGATTATAAACCTCCTGCACTCATGTCACTAACAGGAATAGCAGAGCTGATATGCCAATCACAGTTATAGAGCCACCCACAGCTTTACCACGAAGTTGCGGCCTAAAGCTGTAGAACTACCCACAGACTGAAAAGGAAGCGAGAGCCTGAAGCTGTAGTACTACCCATAGCCTGAACAGGAAGTGTGAGCCTGAAACTGTAGTACTACCCATAGCCTGAAAAGGAAGTGGTAGCCTGAAGCTGTAGAACCGACCACAGCCTGAACAGGAACAGGAAGTTGGGGCCTGAAGCTGTAGTACTACCCACTGCCTGGAAAGGCCACGAGTGAAGCCATGTTCGGATACTTGGTCCGGCGGAAATTTGAGATTTTATCGCAGCTTTATTGCTACAGTAAATCTACAATCTGTGTGGATTTTTGCTAGTGGATTCCACTCTGTGGACGCCCTGCAGAAAATCCACAGCAGATCCAACCTGTTTGAAAATAAAATTGTTATTTTGTTTTCTTTGAGATTCACTCCTGGACCGCATATATGAAAACTGTCTAGCAGTAAGACTGTCCTTGGTGCCCATAGCAACCAATCAGAGCACATAGCAACCAATCAGAGCTCCTAGCAACCAATCAGAGCCCATAGCAACCAATCAGATCCCATAGTAACCAATCAGAGCCCATAGCAACCAATCAGAGCCCATAGTGACCAATCCGAGCTCACAGCAACCAATCAGAGCCCATAGCCACCAATAAGAGCCCACAGCAACCAATCAGCGCTCATAGCAACCAATCAGAGCCCATAGCAACCAATCAGAGCCCATAGCAATAAATCAGAGCCCATAACAACCAATCAAAGTCCATAGCAACCAAGCAGAGCTCGGTTTCAATTTTACAGTGTAGTATATGAAATGAAGCTGTGCTCTGATTGGTCGCTATAAGCAACAAAGACAACAGGGACTTATGCATGAAGACTGTCTTTTTTGCCCATAGCAACCAATCAGAGCTCATTTTTTTATTTTATATAGTGCTCTTGAAAAATTAAATCTGTGCTCTGATTGGTTGCTATGAGCTCTGATTGGTTTCTCTTGGCTCTGATTGTTTGCTATGAGATCTGATTGTTTGATATGAGCTCTGACTGGTTGCTATGGGTTCTGATTGGTTGCTTTGAGCTCTGATTGGTTGCTTTGAGCCCTGACTGGTTGCTATGGGCTCTGATTGATTGCTATTGACTCTGATTGGTTGCTATGTGCTGTTATTGGTTGCTATGAGCTCTGATTGATTGCTATGGGCTTTGATTGGTTGCTATGAGCTCTTATCGGTTGCTATGAGCTCTGATTGGTTGTTATGAACTCTGGTTGCGATGGGCTCTGATTGGTTACTATGAGCCCTGATTGGTTGTTGTGGGCTCTGATTGGTGGCTATGAGCTCTGATTGGTTGCTGTGAGCTCTGATTGGTTGCTCTGTGCTGTGATTGGTTTCTATGAGCCCTGACTGGTTGTTATGGGCTCTTATTGGTCGCTATGATCTCTGATTGGTGGCTATGAGCTCTGATTGATTGCTATGGGCTTTGATTGGTTGCTATGGGCTCTGATCGGTTGCTATGAGCTCTGATTGGTTGCTGTGAGCTCTGATTGGTTGCTGTGAGCTCTGATTGGTTGCTCTGTGCTGTGATTGATATGCATAAGAAATATGTGCACTGTAGAAAAATTCTCTCCCTGAGATACTCAGGAAAGAAAAAAATCCCCACGTGCACAATCAAATGGGAAAAGAACAAAGCGCAGCTGAGATCTTAAAAATACCATACCACTCTAAATAAACAGTGGAGGTCAAGTGCTCACCTATTGCGGCTGTACAAATTACGGCACAGCCCGCTTGGTCGCTTGTGTCACCTCCACTGCGGTGGTTCTGGTTGTAGAGGCTGCTCCAAACATCCCCGCCTTCGATGTCCACGCTGGACGCCAAGGAAACACACGGCAAACGATATCCAAATAACTGAAAAGTTCTCAAGGACAGGGGAAATGTGCTAGAGCGCTCAAGGGAATAAAAACTATCTAAGAATAATAGTTTATTTTAAATGAACATTACGCGTTTCACAAGTTAAACACTCGCTTCCTCAGATGTCATTTTCGATACCAATTCATGGTTCTCTACATAGAGGTGCACGTCTAGAAATACTATTTCAGTTTTATGAAATGAAGCCGTGAATTTTATACCCCAGTCGTTTATCATTTATAAAACTCACAAAATTTTCAAAGGAATCTGAGGGGCCATCCCAAACAAATAGAAGATCGTCAATAAACCTTCTAAAATATTTGATATGTCCAACAAATGGGTTTTTCTCAGACTCAATGTATAGTCTTTCAAACAAACCCATAAACAGGTTGGCTAGCGATGGGGCAACTCTCGTCCCCATCGCCGTGCCAACCTGCTGGTGGTAATGTACATTTTCATAACAGAAAAAATTATTTTTCAAAATTAGCTCTAAACCTTCAATAAAAAATTGTTTACATTTTTCAGAAAAAATTGGCTCTGAATCCAGTAAGGTTTTTACTGCTCGTAACCCCAGCCCATGCTCGATATTCGAGTATAACGCTGTAACGTCCAGGGTGGCAAGAAGGTAGGAATCTTCCCACTTTTTTCCTACTAGATCTCTTAAAATTGTATTCGAGTCCTTTATATGGCTCGGCAATTTCTCTACTATAGGCTGTAATTGAAGATCTAGAAAGTGGGACAGATCTGACAGAATAGAGCCTATACCCGAGATGAGGACGCCCGGGCGGGTTCTGCTGATCCTTATGTATTTTAGGCAAATGATAGAATAGCGGTATTTGTGTTTCTTTTTTTGTTAAAAAAAACTTTTCTTTTTTGCTAATGACTCCTTGTTCAAAATTTACTTTTATAAAATCATCATAGGTATTCTTTAAAATATCATAGACTTTCTGATCTGTTTTCTTGTAGTAGAATTCGTCATTTAAGATACGCAATGCCTCTCCATTATAATCCGCATAGTTCTGCACAATGACCGCGCCACCTTTATCGGCCCCTCTTATAACAATATCCCTATTTTCAGATAACTTTCGAAGTGCCTCCCTCTCTTTTTTATTTAGGTTTGGATTGGACGGCATTTTTTTAGAGACCTTTCTGAGATCACTGACCACCAAATCTTGGAACACAGGTATATAGTTCCCCTGCGCTGCTACGGGGTAGAAGTTTGATTTACCTCTAACTTCTTTTCCCAAACGCCCCATATTGCTGTTTTCAGTTATTTCATTCACATCCTTTTCCTCCTCTTCTTCATAGCATATAGCTGTTTCTCTCATTTTTTCCTTATTATAATTATTTTTTTTCTGTTTACTAAAAAAACGTTTAAGGGTGAGTTTTCTTATAAATTTTTGAATGTCCTGGAACACTCCAAAATCATTAACCATATTGTCAGGACTAAATCCCAGGCCTTTCTTCAGAATCTCTATTTCTATCTCCTTTAATTCATAACTGGATAGATTGAAAATCTTAATATATGTTTCACTTTGTTTCTTTTTTATTTTCTCAACAGCTTTTTTTCTTAATTTTCTCATTACATTGTATCTATTTTTGTAACCTTGCCGGCTTTTAATTCCTCTGTTCCCTCTCCCATTTTTCTTTTTCGATCTAACAATGGTTTGTGTTTCTGTGATTCTAGTGTTAATTGGACTGTTAGAGGCTCCTCCACTGTGTTGTAGATGTTTAAATTTGGGTTTAAGCCCAAAAAAGACTGGGTATCCGTATTTTGAGGTGGATTTTCAATAGGTGTTGTATCACCAGCCCCCAGTGTATAATTTTCAGCCTGTCCAACTGTCCCTATCACTTGATTAGTGATATTTAGACTAGGTAATGCTAGTGACGGAGGTATAAGTGTATCTTGTGGAACTGTAGACACAATCCCACTGGGAGGTAATTGTGTAGAATGATATTCCAATAATAAAAGTGGTGTGTTTGTATTTAGTGATAATGGCAATGAGTAAACAGATTCATTTAAGGTTTCGTATGAGGTCTGATTGGCTGCTATGAGCTCTGATTGGTTGCTATGAGCCCTGACTGGTTGCTATGGCTCTGATTCGTGGCTGTGAGCTCTGATTGGCTGCTATGGGCTCTGATTGGTTGCTGTGAGCTCTGATTGGTGGCTATGAGCTCTGATTGGTTGCTATGATCTCTAATTGGTGGCTATGAGCTCTGATTGATTGCTATGGGATTTGATTGGTTGCTATGGGCTCTGATCGGTTGCTATGAGCTCTGATTGGTTGCTATGGGCTCTGATTGGTAGCTATGGGCTCTGATTGGTTACTATGGGCTCTGTTTGGTTGCTGTGGACTCTGACTGGTCGCTATGAGCCCTGATTGGTTTCTATGAGCCCTGATTGGTTGCTATGGGCCCTGATTGGTTGCTATGAGCTCTGATTGGTTCCTATGGGCTCTGATTGGTTCCTATGGGCTCTGATTGGTTCCTATGGGCTCTGATTGGTTCCTATGGGCTCTGATTGGTTCCTATGGGCTCTGATTGGTTCCTATGGGCTCTGATTGGTTGCTCTGTGCTTTGATTGGTTGCTATGAGCTCTGAGTGGTTGCTCTGTGCTGTGATTAGTTGCTATGAGCTCTGATTGGTTGCTATGAGCCCTGACTGGTTGCTAGGGGCTCTGGTTGGTTGCTATGGGCTCTGATTAGTTGCTGTGAGCTCTTATTGGTTGCTATGAGCTCTGATTGGTCGCTATGATTTCTGATTGGTTGCTAGGAGCTCTGATTGGTCGCTATGATTTCTGACTGGTCGCTATGGGCTCTGATTGGTTGCTATGGACTCTGATTTGTTGGCTTGGGTTTTTTGTCTGGACTGATGTCGCTCTGGGCTCTGATTGGTTGCTATGGGCTCTGATTGGTGGCCCTGGAGACAGTTTCCAAAACCTCAACAAGAAAAATAGATTATGTGCTTTTTTTTGCTACAGTTTTTGTAGTGTGTTAATGGCACAACAGTCTAAGCACAGTTTCACACAACGTATTTCGGCACTTATTTTTGCGCGTATTTTACGACAAAATCTTTGGCGAAATACGTCGAAAACAATGTACAATCCCCTTCACATAGAATACAATGTAAAATGTGCGTCGTTAGTCACGCGAAACGTATTTTACACTCGTTTTTTCCACACACGTCAATTCTTTTCAGGCGAAAAGAAAATAGAGAAGTATAGGAGGCAAATCATTTGCAATATGTCGTTTGAATGCACTATAACAGCGTCCAATGAGAGTGTGCAGGGGTAAACCCTAAATTGGTAACACCCAGTTGACTGATTCAGTCATACTTTTTTGGGAGGAATAACAGAGGAACAGCACAACACAGAGTTCTTAGAAATCAAGGAACATAAAGATGGGCTAACACAGAATGTCAGGAGATGTCACAGGTGTCAGGAGATGTCACAGGTGTCAGGAGGTGTCACAGGTGTCAGGAGCTGTCACAGTTGTCAGGAGGTGTCACAGGTGTCAGGAGTTGTCACAGATGTCAGGAGGTGTCACAGATGTCAGGAGGTGTCACAGGTGTCAGGAGATGTCACAGGTGTCAGGAGATGTCACAGATGTCAGGAGGTGTCACAGATGTCAGGAGGTGTCACAGGTGTCAGGAGATGTCACAGATGTCAGGAGGTGTCACAGATGTCAGGAGGTGTCACAGGTGTCAGGAGATGTCACAGGTCCTCTTTAAGTTGTTTGCAGAGCATAGAAGGACCAGGAAAAAAAAATCACTTTTTATAAATGTGCCCTAATCTCTATTCCACCCACTAGCTCAGGGACAACTGAAAATTAGAGATATAGGTAGTAGGCTCTCCTCAACTGTATGGAATTCATCAAAGCAGCTAGCTTACAATGTGCTAGCTCAGTATTGGGAATATCACAGCAGCTATTCTCCACCCACCAGCTCAGCATTGGAGACATCATAGCAGCTAATCTCCCACCACTAGCTCAGTATTGGAGACATCATAGCAGCTAGTGTCCACCCACTAGCTCAGTATGCGAGACATTATAGCAGCTAGTCTACAGCTACTAGCTCAGTATGGGAGACATCATAACAGTAAGTCTCCACCCTGTAGCTCAATATGGGAGACATCACAGCAGCTATTCTCAACTCATTAACTCAGTACAGGAGATATCATAGCAGCTGGTCTCCACCCACTAGCTCAGCATGGGAGACATCACAGCAGCTAGTTCCCAGCCACTAGCTCAGTATGGGAAACATCATAGAAGCTAGTCTCCACCCTGTAGCTCAATATGGGAGACATCACAGCAGCTATTCTCAACTCACTAACTCAGTACGGGAGATATCATAGCAACTAGTCTCCACCCTGTAGCTCAATATGGGAGACATCACAGCAGCTATTCTCAACTCATTAACTCAGAACGGGAGATATCATAGCAGCTAGTCTCCACCCACTATCTCAGCATGGGAGACATCATATCAGCTAATCTTCCCTATTAGCTCAGTATGGGAGACATCATAGAAGCTAGTCTCCACCCACTACCTTAGTAATGGAGACATCACAGCAGCCAGTTTCCATTCATTAGCTCAATATGGAAGACATCATAGCAGCTACTCTCCATCCACTACCTCAGTATGGAAGACATCCTAGCAGCTAATGTTCGAGTAGCTCATTGTTGGAGACATAATAGCAGCCAGTCCCCACCCATCAGTATGGGAGACATCATAGCAGCTAGTCTCCATCCTCTGACTCAGTATGGGAGACATAATAGCAGCTAGTGCCCACCCACTAGCTCATTGTGGGAGACATCATAGTAGCTTGTCTCTACCTACTAGCTCAGAATGGGAGACATCAAAGCAGCTAGTTACCCCCCCACCACCACCACCCACCACCACACTATCTCAGTATGGGAGACATCATCGCAGCTAATCTACATTAACTTGCTCAGTATGGGATACATCATAGCAGCCAGTCTCCACCCACTAGCTCAGTATGGGAGACATCACAGCAGCTAATCTCCACTCACTAGCTCTGTATTGGAGACATCATAGCAGCTAGTCACCACCCACTAGCTCAGCATGGGAGACATCATAGCAGCTAGTCTCCACCCACTAGCTCAGCATGGGAGACATCATAGCAGCTAGTCTCCACTCACTAGCTCTGTATGGGAGACATCATAGCAGCACCTCCCACTAGCTCAGTAACAACTGAAAATACAAGATGGAAAATTCAGGTGAAAAATATTAGAGACAAGTAATATAATGGCCAGAAATAGTGCTATTCCTCACATACATAGAAAAATACCTTAAAGGGGTTGTCTCACTACAAGGATTGCTGCTTTTTATGTTAAATCTTGCAAAAATAAGTCACTTTACAATATGTTTCCATTAACAGTGTCCTACCTATTCCTAGATATCCCCACTTTTATGGGCTGCATCAGCTCCTCAGGTCGCTATAGCTACCGACCTGTTCGATCTCTCCTGATAGGCTGCCAGCACTGGTCGCTATAGCTACAGACCTGTTTGATCTCTCATGATAGGCTGTCAGCACTGGTTGCTGTAGCTATAGACCTGTTCTCTCTCTCCTGATAGGCTGCCAGCACTGGTTGCTATAGATACAGAACTGTTCTCTCTCTCCTGATAGGCTGACAGCACTGGTTGCTATAGCTACAGACCTGTTTTCTCTCCTGCAGACCTGTTCTCTCTCTCCTGACAGGCTGCCAGCGCTGGTCGCTATAGCTACAGGCCTGTTCAATCTCTCCTGATAGGCTGCCAGCGCTAGTTGCTATAGCTACAGACCTATGTGATCTCTCCTGATAGGCTGCCAGCACTGGTTGCTATAGCTGCAGACCTGTTTGATCGCTCCTGATAGGCTGCTAGCACTGGTCACTATAGCTACAGACCTGTTGAATCTCTCATGATAGGCTGCCAGCATTGGTTGCTATAGCTACAGACCTGTTCAATCTCTCCTGATAGGCTGTCAGCACTGGTTGCTATAGCTACAGACCTGTTTGATCTATCCTGATAGGCTGTCAGCACTGGTTGCTATAGCTACAGACCTGTTTGATCTATCCTGATAGGCTGCCAGCACTGGTTGCTATAGCTACAGACTTGTTCAATCTCTCCTGATAGGCTGCCAGCACTGGTTGCTATAGCTACAGACCTGTCCAATCTCTCCTGATAGGCTGCCAGCACTGGTTGCTATAGCTACAGACCTCTTCTACTGCAGCCTAGTAGAAGCCAGTAAACACGCCCCTGAATTCAAAATGAAACCAAGAAAACAGGACTGAGGTCAGAAGAATCAGTGTAGTGAGACAACCCCTTTAAGTCCCCAAACAAGTCACGTCAGTAAATGTTAAATCATAGACTGTAAATGTTTTATGATGTAATGTATCGTATGATATTCATGATGACACAGGCGTGTTACAAGTCATGTACTTTGTAGCTTGTTATGTTGTTCGTGTTGCTATCATGGACGTCAGGGTGCAGTTTGCAGTAAATACATCGATCGATAAATGAGCCCTTTTGCTTTTGCTGCAAAGTACTCGACAACTTTTTGATTTCCCGTGAACTTGCGCGGCGGCGTTGACAGTGATAATTGCTCTTTTTTAGCCCTCGCCCGACGCTCGATGCCTGAAAGGTGTTGGTACCGGATCACACAGAATGGCCAATGACGACTCATATATTTTTAATGGCTGCAACGTTTTAATAAACATTCACCTCCCAGAGCACAAGACTTTTTTTTTTTCAGATTGGCTTTTGCCTTAAGCCATGTAGCAGCCCAGCTGTGAAATATTCTTTCTTTTCTTTTTTTTTTTTTTTTCTTTTTTTTTTACAAGACAACAATCTCATTAGAGGAGTCGGTATATAGAGAATATAGCTGTATGCACTGACATGAAACTTCAAAGGGAGGAGGAAAACTCTCGCTACAAGTTATCAAATCTGGAAACATATTTGACGCATGATGTTCCGTGCTGCTGTTGAGGCTGACGGAAAACGAACTACAAAGTCTCAATCTGCAATGGAGGCTTGATTGACGTGCAACTGTTGCCTGGTGTATACGGATCACCTGTCTTAACCGAGTCAGGGAATGTTCATACAGGGCTGCCATCAGTCATATATTAACCGTTTCAGGGCTCCATACAGCCAAATCAAATGGGGCCCCCACCCATCACTAGTTCCTTTTTTTTTTAACATATCAGTGGGCCCCATTTTGATTAGGGGGCTATACAATACATGGAAACCTACAAAGAAGCATTTATGCTATCTATCATACATGAAAAAAACTTTGAGATTCTTAGTTCACACGTTTTGATCAAAAAATGTTTAAGCCACCCCCGGCTTACAACGGGATCTCAGGTCGGGTGGTCCTACACTATGTTTACCTCTCAAAAGAGCTAAATTCAGGCCTCTCACTGGGTCAACCGACCTCCATTATCCAGAGAGAAAAATAAAAAAACACCAACCTTGCAAGTTGCACTGATATAACAGCCTGTGAAGGTGGGCGGGGTGCAAAAAACCAAAATGGAGGCATCACTTCCTCCCTATATAGATTAAAAGCAATATATGGCAAATACAACGTATAGCTCTGCACAAAAAAAACATTTCTGAAAAACACTATGTGAACCTGCGTGCCACTGACAGGGTTGTGGCATATATACATACACACGCACACCATCACCAGTGGCACACCACTGCTAAAAGGGCCATCCAATACATGGAAACCTCCAAAGAAGCATTTATGCTATCTATCATACATGAAAAAAACTTTGAGATTCTTAGTTCACACGTTTTGATCAAAAAATGTTTAAGCCACCCCCGGCTTACAACGTGATCTCAGGTCGGGTGGTCCTACGCTATCTTTACCTCTCAATAGAGCCAAATCCAGGCCTCTCATTGGGTCAACCGACCTACATTATCCAGAGAGAAAAATAAAAAAAACACCAACCTTACAAGCTGCACTGATATAACAGCCTGTGAAGGTGGGCGGGGTGCAAAAAAACAAAATGAGGCATCACTTCCTCCCTATATAGATTAAAAGCAATATATACCAAATACAACGTATAGTTCTGCACAAAAAAAAACATTTCTGAAAAACACTATGTGAACCTGCGTGCCACTGGCAGGGTTGCGGCACATATATATATACACACACACACACACCATTACCAGTGGCACACCACTGCTAAAAGGACATACAATACATGGAAACCTCCAAAGAAGCATTTATGCTATCTATCATACATGAAAAAAACTTTGAGATTCTTAGTTCACACGTTTTGATCAAAAAATGTTTAAGCCGCCCCCGGCTTGCAACGTGATCTCAAGGCGGGTGGTCCTACGCTATCTGCCGCAACCATGCCAGTGGCACCCAGGTTCACATTGTGTGTTTTTCAGAAATGTTTTTTTTTGTGCAGAACTATATGTTGTATTTGGCATATATTGCTTTTAATCTATATAGGGAGGAAGGGATGCCTCCATTTTGGTTTCTTGCACCCCGCCCACCTCCACAGGCTGTTATATCAGTGCAGCATGTTTGCAAGGTTGGTGTTTTTTTATTTTTCTCTCTGGATAATGGAGGTCGGCTGACCCTATGAGAAGTCTGAATTTGGCTCTATTGAGAGGTTAAAGATGCGTAGGACCACCCGCCTTGAGATCACGTTGTAAGCCGGGGGTGGCTTAAACATTTTTTGATCAAAAAGTGTGAACTAAGAACCTTTTTGATTAGGGCCCCTGACAGGAGTACTGCCCATACTGCCCTATTTGCACCCCTGTGTTCATACATCATATTTTGGGACTTACTTCAGCGCATATTTTGCACTGAAATACGTTGCAAAATACGACTTAACCCCTTAAGCCGAATGCCTGAAAAGTACTTAAAGGGGTATTCTCATTTCATCATTTGGCAGCCGTTTATACTGGTTGCTAAGCAACATCTCCCAGCAGGGAGGGAGATATTCTCAGCTGTCGGAGACTAAGGAAATGGAAGTGAAAAGCTAAGTGTAACTCCATAGTGTATATCTACGTTTCTCGCTCTCTCTACATACTTTGTAACTAGAATGGGCATTTGACATTCAGGATTCTGGAAGAGATGGGTGATTTTTTTTCTCTCACACACAGTGAAATATCCTGCAGATTATTACACCTCTGACCTCTACAGATCTGCAGAACAAAACTATACGCTTTATCTGTTTGTGTTTACATGGGACTGCACAAGATCTCTCTCTCTGCTGCAGGACCTCTGTTTGCTGTCAGTTAACAGAGAAAACCCCGCACGCATACGTCGTACCTACCGCTGCTTGCTGTCAGTGAAAATAGCCAATCCCACACGCATACATCTCACCTACCGCTGATTGCTGTCAGTGAACAGAGCAAACCCTGCACGCATACGTCGCACCCACCACTAATTCCTGTCAAAGAACAGAGCAAACCCTGCATGCATGTGTCTTCTATGTGTTAGGCGCATGGGTAGGTCTGAATTGAATTTTGGTGAAAATCCCCCCAAAATTTGAGGAGTTACCTTCCAGGGTTGCGCATTTCATATAATATTACAAGTGTATGTGTTAGGCGCATTTCATATAATATTACAAGTGTATGTGTTAGGTGCATATCACATAATATTAAAAGTGTATGTGTTAGGTGCATATCACATAATATTACAAGGGTAAATGTGTTAGGTTCATAGCGCATCATTACAAGTGTATATGTGTTAGGTGAATAGCGCATCATTACAAGTGTATATGTGTTAGTTGCATAGCACATCATTACAAGTGTATATGTGTTAGGTGCATAGCGCATCATTACAAGTGTACATGTGTTAGGTGCATAGCGCATCATTACAAGTGTATATGTGTTAGGTGCATAGCACATCATTACAAGTGTATATGTGTTAGGTGCATAGCGCATCATTACAAGTGTATATGTGTTAGGTGCATAGCACATCATTACAAGTGTATATGTGTTAGGTGCATAGCACATCATTACAAGTGTATATGTGTTAGGTGCATAGCACATCATTACAAGTGTATATGTGTTAGGTGCATAGCGCATCATTACAAGTGTATATGTGTTAGGTGCATAGAGCATCATTACAAGTGTATATGTGTTAGGTGCATAGCGCATCATTACAAGTGTATATGTGTTATGTGCATAGCGCATCATTACAAGTGTATATGTGTTAGGTGCATAGAGCATCATTACAAGTGTATATGTGTTATGTGCATAGCGCATCATTACAAGTGTATATGTGTTATGTGCATAGCGCATCATTACAAGTGTATATGTGTTAGGTGCATAGAGCATCATTACAAGTGTATATGTGTTAGGTGCATAGCGCATCATTACAAGTGTATATGTGTTAGGTGCATAGCACATCATTACAAGTGTATATGTGTTAGGTGCATAGCGCATCATTACAAGTGTATATGTGTTAGGTGCATAGCGCATCATTACAAGTGTATATGTGTTAGGTGCATAGAGCATCATTACAAGTGTATATGTGTTAGGTGCATAGCGCATCATTACAAGTGTATATGTGTTAGGTGCATAGCGCATCATTACAAGTGTATATGTGTTATGTGCATAGCGCATCATTACAAGTGTATATGTGTTAGGTGCATAGCACATCATTACAAGTGTATATGTGTTAGGTGCATAGCACATCATTACAAGTGTATATGTGTTAGGTGCATAGCGCATCATTACAAGTGTATATGTGTTATGTGCATAGCGCATCATTACAAGTGTATATGTGTTAGGTGCATAGCGCATCATTACAAGTGTATATGTGTTAGGTGCATAGCACATCATTACAAGTGTATATGTGTTAGGTGCATAGCACATCATTACAAGTGTATATGTGTTAGGTGCATAGCGCATCATTACAAGTGTATATGTGTTAGGTGCATAGCGCATCATTACAAGTGTATATGTGTTAGGTGCATAGCACAGCATTACAAGTGATGTGCTATGCCGCATTTCAGCCGCATTTCATTATGGAGGCGCACAGCGCATTATTTTTAGGCGCATTATGGGCGACATGTATGAATCTCGCCACATTGGGGCGCACCTTTCCGCCAGTCTTCCGGCGAAATCTGCGCCTGATTTATGTCCGGGCCGCGGCGCGCTCATACATCCTATGTAAAATCCGCCACGGCTCGCCAGTGTTTGAGGCGCAGTGCGGGACTTAGGCGCAGTGCGGCGCTGCGCCTATGATTCGCCGCCCGAGGTAGTGCACTCAAACATGCGGGGAAAAGTCCGCCGCGCCTCGCCAGTGTGTGGGCGCAGTGCGGGACTTAGGCGCAGTGTGGCGCTGCGCCTAAGATTCGCCGTCTGAGGAGGTGCGCTTATACATGCGGGGAAAAGTTACCTGCGCCTCGCCAGTGTGTGGGGCTCAGTGCGGGGACATGGGCGCAGTGCGGGGACATGGGCGCCGTGCGGGACTTAGGCGCAGTGCGGGGACATGGGCGCCGTGCGGGACTGCGACTCACATGTCTTCCGATGCGAGACAGGCTGGAGAACCGCGAGAAATCATTACAGATGTCGGTGCGGAGTATGAATAAAATAAAATCGCCTTTATAAAGGCGGAAAACATTCTCAGAAAAAGAGCTCAAACCTCAAAAATAAAGAATACATTAAAAAAATCACTTTCCACAAATCTAGAACGGCGCTACATCAAGAATTAGGATATTGGAAATTGCCGGGAAATACAGTAATTCAAATTCTGAAAGCTATTCTCATTGCTCGGCAGAAACCAGCCAGTCAGATAGGAGCGACAGTGAACCATTAAAACCTATGGGGAACTATTGACCAATCAGAATCAAAGGCGGGACAGTTCAAAATACAGTAAAAATGCAGAAAAGAGCTGATTGGCTGAGCTAGCGGGGGCTTGCCTATCTCGGCCAATCAGAATAGGAGCGACAAAGACCCATTATATCCTATGGAGAAGTTTGAACCAATCAAAATCAAAGGCGGGATAGTTCAAAATACAGTAAAAATGCTGAAAAGAGCTGATTGGTTGAGCTAGCGGTGGCTTGGCTATCCCAGCCAATCAGAGCGCGAGCTACTTCTCCCATTGTAGTCTATGGAGAGATCGGCGCAATGCAATCTCGGCTCTCAGCTCCGTGCGGCATGGAGTATGAATAAAAAATCATTTTTATTAAGTGTAAAATATTCTCTGAAAAAGAGATGAAACCTTCTCTAAAAATAAAGCAGTTAAACCCCGAACAACGCGTTTGTCGCCGAGACCGGCGCTACATAGGGAATTGCAATTAGAGAGAATCACCGGGAAATACAGTAATTCAAATTGTTTAGCTATTCTCATTGGTCGGCATAAATCAGCCAATGAGAATAGGAGCGACAGTGTCCCATTCTAACCTATGGAGGAGAATTGACCAATCATATTCAAAGGCGGGACAGTTCAAAATACAGCTGATTGGTTGAGCTAGCGGGGGCTCGTCCAGCTTAGCCAATCAGAGCGCGAGCTACTTTCTCATAGAGTTCTATGGGGAAAAGAAATGCAGAGCGAGCTCTGTTTGTGATTGGCTAAGTTAAAAGAGGCGCCGTTATTTGGACCAATGGGAGAGCGAGCGACGTTCCTATGGGTTTTCTAATGCAATCTGAAATAAAACTGTACATGGCGAAATCAAATGATAATACTGCCGAAGTTGTCCCGATGTGTATATAAAATGAATAATAATATGGGGGTAATTAAAAAAAATATATTAATTCAATAAAATCATGTTTATTTCTTTATTTTCGTTAGCCAAGGATCAATAGTATGGGTGCAACGAAAATAAAGAAATACAAATGATTTTAGTCAATTAATATTTTTTTTTCGTTACCCCCATATTATTATTCATGTTATATACACATCAGGACCACTTCTGTAGTCTTATCATTTGATTTCGGCCGTGTACAGTTTTATTTCAGATTGCATCAGAAAACCCATAGGAGCGTCGCTCGCTCTCCCATTGGTCCAAATAACGGCGCCTCTTTTAACTTAGCCAATCACAAACAGAGCTCGCTCTGAATTTCTTTTCCCCATAGAACTCTATGAGAAAGTAGCTTGCGCTCTGATTGGCTAAGCTGGACGAGCCCCCGCCGCTTCAACCAATCAGCTCGTTTCTGCATTTTTACTGTCTTTTGAACTGTCACGCCTTGGAATATGATTGGTCAATTTTTCTCCATAGGATATAATGGGACATTGTCGCTCCTATTCTGATTGGTCAATTCTCCTCCATAGGTTATAATGGGCCACTGTCGCTCCTATTCTGATTGGCTGGCTTCTGCCGACCAATGAGAATAGCTTAAACAATTTTAATTACTGTATTTCCCGGCAATTCTCTCTATTGCAATTCCCTATGTAACGCCGGTCTCGGCGACAAACGCGTTGTTCGGGTTTTAACTGATTTATTTTTAGAGAAGGTTTCAGCGCTTTATCTGATAATGTTTTACACTTAATAAAAATGATTTTTTATTCATACTCCATGCCGCACGGCGCTAAGAGCCGAGATTGCATTGCACCGATCTCTCCACAGACTACAATGGGAGAAGTAGCTCGCGCTCTTATTGGCTGTGATAGCCAAGCCCCCGCTAGCTCAGCCAATCAGCTCTTTTCAGCATTTTTACTGTATTTTGAACTGTCCCGCCTTTGATTCTGATTGGTCAATCGTTCTCCATAGGTTTTAATGGTTCACTGTCGCTCCTATTCTAATTGGCCGGTTTCTGCCGACCAATGAGAATAGCTTTCAGAATTTCAATTACTGTATTTCCCGGCAATTTCCAATATCCGAATTCCTGATATTGCGGCGTTCTAGATTTTTGGAAAGTGATTTTTTTTAAAAATATTTTTTATTTTTGAGGTGTGAGCTCTTTTCTGAGAATGTTTTCCGCCTTTATAAAGGCGATTTTTTTGGAATCATACTCCTGCTGCACGGAGCTGAACGCCGAGATTTCTGTTGCGATCTTCTATATGTTTCCTCGCATGTTCAGTTCTCGCTTCACTTTGCCTCTGCCGGAGCATTTAGACCGAAATAAACTAGGTCTGACTGTCGGAGCTGCAGAGCGCTGCGTTGCGCCACACTTTTCCGACTCGCGATCGTACATGCTTCGGAGTTTTCGAGCGCGCCGCGTCCCGCCCCGGAACGCCTACCCCGCCTACACCGCGCCCACTGCCCGCCCCTTCATGCGGGGCGCAGCTGAAAGTGGCGAACACTGCGCCTAACACTGAATCCCCGCGTCCGACATGGGGATTCGGGCCAGGAGGCGCAGTATACGCCAAAAAAACAGGCGAAAAGCCCGATCATACATGTCGCCCTATGTTTACTATGCAAGGTATACCTGATGCCAGATTTTTGACGGGGTCGGACTTTCCCGCGCACTTTACACTTACTTAATGCGCCTAAAAACTGACATAGCACCGCCAATTTTCGGACCTCTCGCCCTTAATTTGTAAAACACCCTAAAAACCCGGACATGAGTCCTGGAGCGACATGGCACCCAGAGCAACTCTGGAAGGTAAGTCCAAATTTTTGGGGGATATTTACCAATATTCAATTCAGACCTACCCAAATAAAATCATTTAAATATGGATTGAATTTGATATTTGACATTTATACCCTAAAACCTTAATCTGAGTAAATTAACCCCTTAAAACCTAACAAGTTAGAGTTGATTTTTTGTGTGACTTTCACCAAAACTTGATTCAGGTCTACAAAATTTGAATCATTTAGACTCCGGTCAAATTTGAGATTCAACATATAAAACACAATAAAAAATCCTAAACTGGTGTGACACCTAGAGCAATGCTAAAAAGTAAACTACCCCTTTAAGACCCCTATATACCCTAATCCTAAACTCAGTTTTGGATGAGGGTCAATATTTTGAGGACTTTTACCAAAACTGGATTCAGACATACTCAAATGGAATCACTTAGATTCAGGTCGAATTTGACAATTAACCCCCTAGAGAACCTAAAAACCTATTCCCAACCCAGATATGATTGACATAATTTAGGATAAGAAAATTAAAGGGGTTTTTCCACGGTCTAATGTTGACGTGGGATCCTCAAAAATGCGTGTTTAATCACTTTTCTAAATATATGTGATTATAAAAAGTGTAGCCTATGAGAGCTACAGCCTGACTAAGATGCCCTTAGTTTCCTTACTGTTTAGGAGTTGGTCAGGCTGCGCTTGCATTGTTTGCACTTCTTGTCTGATGGGAGGGCACATGAACGAGCTTTGAAGGGAGTGGGAGAAAAGAGCCTGTGTCTTTTGTGTAGAGAATCCACTGGTTGTAATGTAACTGAGTAAACATGCAGATGCTCCCTGGATCCCTGCTCAGCCCCCTCCCCCCACAATAGTCCCTGAACAAACAAAATAACGCTGCCTGCTTGGAACTTATCTTCTCTCCTGAGCAGATAAGAGGGAGAAACAAAACCCGTACAGCTTGTGCACAATACAGTTATCGCCTGTGGTTTAGCCAAACAATGTTTACTCAACTACAGAGACTGAGTATCAGGAACGTGCATGGGAGGTGGAGCGATGACATCACCGAGGAGGTACTTGTTTTTTTTAAACGCTGAAACACAACGCCCCTTTTCTCAAGACTTTAGATCAAAGTATCAGCCTGTTGGGGGAGGGTATCACTTCTTGGCAAAACCCCTTTAATTATTTTTTAAAACTCAAAGTAAAATTAGGATAGATTTTTTTTTTGGTGGCTTTCACCAAGACTATAAATCAGGTCTATTTAAATCGAATCACTTGGATTCTGGTCAAATTTGACACTTTACCCCTAGAATACCCAACTCAAGCCCAGTTACAGTTAAGGGGTTTTCTCACCACCTTGATTCGCTTTTATCATGTATGGAAACTTAAATTAAGACTATTACCAAATACACTGCTATTCTAATTTTACTTTGTTCAGGAGATAAAGACGATTTTATCTATTGCTAAATTTCTAATTTTTTTTACTAACCACCTCCGCCTGATTGCTCTATGCAGCTGTCCGACCATGGTGAGTCACTCCCTGCTGAGTGTTATCACTAGCCCAGGAGCATGTTTATTTAAGTTAATGGCAAGTTTTAACCCATAGAGCTCTGTAGCCTTGTGCACTACAGATTATAAACCTCAAGAAGTTATAACTCTGTAACAGGAATAAAAGAGCAAAGGAAAGGGGAGCCTGAAGCTGTAGACCCACTCACAGCCTGACCAGAAAGTGTGAGCCTGAAGCTGTAGAAAACCACACAACCTGACCTGGAAGTGTGAACTTGAACAGAAAAAGGGAGATTAAAGCTGTAGAATCACCCACAGTCTGAACTGTAAGTGGGAGCCGGTAGCTATCGAGCCGTCCATAGCCTGGACAGGAAATGGGAACCTTGAAGCTGTAGAACCCCCCACAGCCTAGACCAGGCAGTGTGATTCCAAAGCATAGACTGAACAGGAAGTTAGAGCCTAAGGCTGTGGCACCACCCATAACCTAAACAGGAAGTGGGAGCCTGCCACCATAGGACCACCTACAGTCTGAACAGGAAGCTGTAGACCCAGCCACAGCCTTATCAGGCAGTATGAGTCTGAAGCTGTCGAACGTCCCACAGCCTGAACAGGAACTGGGAGTCTGAAGCTATAGAACAGTCCACAGCCTGAACAGGAACTGGGAGCCTGAAGCGGTAGAATCACCCTCAACCTGAACAGGATGTTGGAGCCTAAAGCTGTAGAGCCGCCCACAGCCTGAACAGTAAGTGGGAGCGTGAAGCTGTAGAACCACCCACAGCCTGAACAGTAATTTGGAGCCTGAAGCTGTAGAACCGCCCACAGCCTGAACAGGAAGTGGGACCTTGAAGCTGTAGAACCACCCACAGCCTAGACCATGCGGTGTGAGTCTGAAGCATAGTGAGAAAAATCCTTTAATGTTAGGGAATGACTAACCTATTTCAGCAATGCTACTCACCACACAAAACCAACACTATGGGATAATGCCTAACTATGATAAAAATAAAACATAGTTTTTAATCACAATTATTAAAAATGCCTAACAAACCCTAAAATACCCCTAAGGCCTCGTTCACACGGCTTATTTCGCCGCGGATTTGCCGACGGATTGACGATGGTCAATCCGTCGGCAAATCAGTCAGAAATAAGTCACAGCCTATTTTCTATTGATTTCAATAAAAAATACGGCTCGTCGTTCACACGACGCGTATTTCCGTGCCGGATTGCCGCCGCGGATTGACGACAGCAATCCGGACGGAAAAACAATGTGCATGTCAATTATTTACGGACGGATTCACCACCTACACTTAGTGAAGCTTATTTGCAACTGATTTTCAACTGATTTCGGAACGGATTTACGATCGGCAATCCGATGTAAATACGTTCTGAAATAAGCCGTGTGAACATAGCCTAACAGTGCTATACTAATTCCCTACCTACAAAAATGAGGAGCACCCATCCCAATAAGGACGACTCCACCCGGAACCTATCCTAAATAGGAGACCCTATTATCCCCTATAGACTACTCCACCCCCAAAACCGTATATATCCAATCAAATACTAAACACTACAACCTGAAGCTTTTGAACCACCCACAGTCTGAACAGGAAGTTAGAGCCTAAAGCATAGTTGCCAACTTTTGAAAATGGAAAAGCAGGAGATTGAAGAGGGCAAAAATTTGCATGGACACGCCCATCTTTTTGTGTGCCACGCCCCTTCAAAAAGCCACACCCACTCCGCCTAACTACATAATGGCTTTGGAAGAAAGCCAGGTAGATGCCCTTATAGCCAGGTAGTAGCCCCCCATAACCAGGTAGTGCCCCTTACAGGCAGGTAGATGCCCCCTTATAGCAAGGTAGATGCCCCCTCTGTAGCTAGGTAGATGCCCCCCTTTGTTAGCCAGGTAGTTGCCCCCTTTGTAGCCAGGTAGTGCCCCCTTTAATAGTCAGGTAGTTGTCCCCATTAGTAGTCAGATAGGTGCCCCATTTAATAGTCAGGTAGTTGCCCCCTTTAGTAGTCAGGTAGGTAGTGCCCCCTTTAGTAGTCAGGTAGGTAGTGCCCCCTTTAGTAGCCAGCCAGGTAGTTGCCCCCTTTAGTAGCCAGCCAGGTAGTGCCCCCTTTAGTAGCCAGGTAGGTAGTTGACCCAATTGTAGCCAGCCAGGAAGTTGCCCCCATTGTAGCCAGCCAGGTAGTTGCCCCCATTGTAGCCAGCCAGGTATTGCCCCCATTGTAGCCAGCCAGGTAGTTGCCCCCATTGTAGCCAGCCAGGTATTGCCCCCATTGTAGCCAGACAGGTAGTTGCCCCATTGTAGCCAGCCAGGTATTGCCCCCATTGTAGCCAGCCAGGTAGTTACCCCCATTGTAGCCAGCCAGGTATTGCCCCCATTGTAGCCAGCCAGGTAGTTGCCCCATTGTAGCCAGCCAGGTAGACCCCCCCCCATTATAGCCAGGCAGAGCCCCCCCCATGTAGTTAATAAAAATAAAATAATAAATTCCACTTACCTGACCAGGCTCCTGCCCAATCTCCTCAGCGACGCAGGGGGAATGAGAGCAGCCGCGCGTCATTTCCTCTGCGCCGCTGATCTGTGTGCACGGCGCGCAGCGGCGCCGGACATACAGAGGCAGGAGGGAGCGCTCCCTCCTGCCTCCTCCCCGCACAGTGAGACCGCGGGCGGGTGAGCGGACCCTGCGCCCGCTTCACCCGTGGGAACGGACCGGCGGCGCCGGAGTAGTGCACAAGCGCTACTCCGGCGCCGCGGCCATTTAAAGGACCCCCGCCGCCTGCTGGCGGCGGGAGAAATGCCGACTCCCCCGGGAGGGCGGGAGGGGACCACAAATAGCGGGACCCCCCCGCCAAAAATGGGAGAGTTGGCATGTATGGCCTAAAGCTGTGGCACCACCCACAGCCTGAACAGGAAGTGGGAGCCTGCAGACATAGGACCGCCTACAGTCTGAACAGGAAGTGTGAGTCAGAAGCTGTAGACCTATTCACGGCCTTACCAGACATTGTGAGTCTGAAGCTGTAAAACTACCCACAGCCTGAACAGGAAGTGGGAGCCTGAAGCTCTAGAACTGCCCACAGTCTGAACAAGAAATCGGAGCCTTAAACTGTAGAACCACCCACGACCTGAACAGAAAATGGAAGCTGTAGAACTGCCCACAGTGAACGGAAGTGGGACCTAAAATTAGAACCACCCACAGCCTGATAGGAAGTTGGACCCCTAAGCGTAGAACCCCCCACAGGTGAACGGGAAAGTGTGACCCTGAACTGTAGAACCACCCAAAACCGACTAGGCGTTGGAGCCTGAAGTTTGAACCCCCACACCCTAAAGGGAAGTGTGAGCCGAAGCTGTAGAACCACCCCAAAACCTGTAGGAAGTTGGAGCCTGAAGTTAGAACCGCCCACAGCCAAAACGGAAGTGGGAACCTGAACTGTAGAACCACCCCACCCTAGACGAGGCAGGTGAGCCTAAAGCTGTAGAATCTCCCACACCCGACTAGGAAGTTGAGCCTAAAGTGAACCACCACCCCTGAACAGTAAGTGGGAGCCTGAAGCTGTAGAACTGCTCACAACCTGACCAGGAAGTTGGAGCCTGAAGCTTTAGAACCGCCCACAGCCTAGGCGAGGCAGTGTGAGTCTGAAGCTATAGACCCATCCACAATCTTACCAGGCAGTGGGAACCTGAAGCTGTAGAACCGCCCACAGCCTGACCAGGAAGTCTGAGCCTAAAGCCATAGAACCGCCCACTTCTGGCGTAAAGTGGGGCCTAACTATAGTACTCCCCACAGCCTAACGTAAGGGGAAAACCCGAAGCTGTAGAACCCCCCCACAGCCTGGCAGAAAACCCTGAAGCTATAGAACCGCCCACAGCCTGACCAGGCAGTGGGAGCCCGAAGCTGTAGAACCGCCCACTTCCTAAACTGGAAGTGTGAACCTGAAGCTGTAGAACCACCCGCAGCCTAGACCATGCAGTGTGAGTGCGAAGCATGGTGAGAAAAATCCTTTAATGTTAGGCAACCTATTAACCTATTCCAGCCAAATGTTTGTGGCCAAGTCAACGCCTTGTTTTTGTAAATCCCATCGTATCGCCCCCTATAGATGCTCAGCGCGCGGCATCGAGAGACACTAGCAGCTTCCACTATCCTTCCTGTATATTAACTATCAGTCTGTATATCAACGCGGTGAACATTTTTCCGGGTCATTTGCACCCATCCACCGATCAAACACGTTGTAAAGGGGAAAAAAGGTTGGAGGCGCTTTTACGGCTTCACATTACCGTAGGTTCGGTGCGGGCGGGTTTATGGGATATTTACAGTTTTATTTTACATTCATCAACTTCTTCTAAAATAAAATAAAAAAAAAAAAATAATAAAAAAAAAAAAACCCCCCGAACCAATTAACATGAATATTACCTGCGGTAAAGCAGATTGTTTTTCCAGGCGGAGCCGCGCACCCGGCGAAGTCCTCAAAGACTTTGTGGGTTATGACATTCTCCTAAATGTGCTGAGCTTTCTTTAACCTTTCATAAAACATTGTGATCTTTATGGACTGTATCATATTGCGCAATAATCTGCTTTATTGTCCACAGAATAAGCTTTTCTTAAAGATAATTGGAAATCTGGAAATGGCCGCTATCTGCGGAATTTTTTTTTTTTTTTTAATGCATTATTTCTGAGACGGGGCGACCGCAATAATGACCGTATCTCTGCCGGAGATTTAAGATTTGTCTTGGCAGCGAAAATTGATCCATTTCACCTCTGTCTAATGGAATTTTTTTTTTATTTTTTTATCTGGGATTATCTGTTTATGTAAATGAATGTAAAAAAAAAAGAAAAAAAAAAAAGGGGGGGGGGCTTCTGCGTTCTCTAAATCACGGAGACGGTTTGTTGGAGATTGAGAAAAATAGGAGACGTTGTAGTCTGTCAATAAGATTTGCAAGCAAACAAAAATTTAATGGGGTATTCTCACTGCATTGATTGGCTTTATTTACCTTTATTCGAAGCCAATTACCAGATACATTACTGTTCTGATTTTGCTTGCTTTCATTGCAGTCACTGCATTGATTGGCTTTGAACATTTAGGATAAGGTAAATAAAGACTATTACCATATGCATTGCTGTTCTGATTTTTCTTGCTTTCGTTGTAGTCTGTAAATTAGATTTGCAGGCAAATACAAATTTAAAGGGGTATTCTCACTGCATTGATTGACTTTCTTTACCTTTACTTACACGTTCAAGGCCAATTACCAGATACATTGCTGTTCTGATTTTGCTTGCTTTTTTTCTAGTCTGTCAATTAGATTTTCAGGTAAATAAAAATTTAAAAGGGGTGTCCTGACTGCATTGATCGGCTTTGAACGTGTAAGTAAAGGTAAATAAAGACTATTACCAAATACATTGCCGTTTTGATTTTGTTTGCTTTTTTGAACGCGTAAGTAAAGGTAAATGAAGACTATTAGCAAATACATTGCTGTTCTTATTTTGCTGGCTTTCATTGTAGTCTTTACATTAGACTTGCAGACAAACAAAAACTTAAAGGGGCAGTCTCACTTTATTGATTGGCTTTATTTACCTTTACTTACACATTCAAAGCCAATTACCAAATACATTGCTGTTCTGATTTCGTTTGCTTTTGGAATTAAGACTTTGAACGTGTAAGTAAAGGTAAATAAAGACTATTACCAAATACATTGCTGTTCTGATTTTGCTGCCTTTCGTTGTAGTCTGTAAATTAGATTTGCAGGCAAACAAAAATTTAATGGGATATTCTCACTGCATTGATTGACTTTGAATGTGTAGGTAAAGTTAAATAAAGACTATTACCAAACACATTGCCGTTTTGATTTTGTTTGCTTTTGGAATTAGGACTTTGAACATGTAAGTAAAGGTAAATGAAGACTATTACCAAATACATTGCTGTTCTGATTTTGCTGACTTTTGTTGTAGTCTTTAAATTTGATTTGCAGGCAAACAAAAATTTAAAGGGGTATTCTGACTGCATTGATTGGGTTTGAATGTGTAAATAAAGGTAAATAAAGACTATTAGCAAATACATTGCTGTTCTGATTTTTCCTGCTTTCGTTGTAATTTGTCAATTAGATTGGCAAGCAAACAAAAATTTAAAGGGGGTATTCTCACTGCATTGATTGGCTTTGAACAAGTAGGACAAGGTAAATAAAGGCTATTACCAAATTGTTTTGATTTTGTTTGCTTTTGGAATTAAGACTTTGAATGTGTAACTAAAGGTAAATAAAGACTATTACCAAATACATTGCTGTTCTGATTTTGCTTGCTTTCGTTGTAGTCTGTAAATTAGATTTGCAGGCAAAGTAAAATTTAAAGGGGTATTCTGACTGCATTGATTGGCTTTATTTACCTTTACTTACACGTTCAAAGCCAATTACCAAATACATTGCTGTTCTGATTTTGCTTGATTGACTTTGAACGTGTAGGTGAAGGTAAATAAAGCCAATCAATGCAGTCAGAATACCCATTTAAATTTTACTTTGTCTGCAAATCTAATTTACAGACGACGAAAGCAAGCAAAATAACAATAGCAATGTATTTGGGCAAAAACCCTTTATTTACCTTTATTTACCCCGTTCAAACCCAAATTTCCCAAAAAAATTTTGTGTTCTAAATTTTTGCTTGTTTTTTGTTTAGTCTGTAAATTTTAATTTGCAGGTAAATAAAAATTTAAAGGGGTATTCTCACTACATTGATTGACTTTGAACGTGTAATTAAAGGTTAATAAAGACTATTACCAAATACTTTTGTTTTCCCTTGATTTGTTTTGATTGATTTTGAACGTTGGTAAAGGTAAATAAAAGACTATTACCAAATACATTGAAACAAATTTTCCGTTTTTGGGCTTGCTTTTGTTTAGTTTTTACTTTAATTTTTGCAGAAAAACCCAAAAATTTAAAGGGGTATTCTGCCCAGCATTGATGGGCTTTGAATGATTAGGAAAAAGGTAAAAAAAAAGGGTTTTTTCCCCAAATATATTGCTTTTCTGTTTTTGGCTTGCTTTCGTTGTAGTTTTAAATTAGTTTTTTTTGCGGGCTAAAAAAAATTTAAAAGGGGGTTTTTCTGACTGCTTTGATTGCTTTGAACGTTTTTAAAAGTAAGGTAAATAAAGGGACTATTACCAAATAACGCTGTTCTGTTTTTTGCTTGCCTTCGGTGTAGTCTGTAAAATTAAAATTTGCGGGGCAAAAAAAATTTTAAAGGGGTTTTCTGACTGCATTGACTTTCATGTCTTTGTCAGGGGGAAAAAATTTGGGAAAAATTTCGGGCGGGGGTTTTCAACTACTTTTTTCCTTTTCACTGTAAGTTAACCCCTTAAAAGAAAAACTAACTTTTAATTTTGGGGAACAAAAAATTAGGATATGGGTAGATTTTTGAAATGTTTTTTCAAAGATTTTGTTTCCGGGGGCTTTTCAAAACCCAAAATTTAGTCATTTAGGGCCACATGTATGAAACTGCCCTAGGTCTAAAATTTACTTTTTTGCCCATAGAAGCAAATCAGATTTGCCCCTTTAATTCATATAGTGTTCTGGGAAAAAATTTAAAGGGGGACTCTGATTGGGTTTCTAAAGAGCAACAAAAATGAATATTAGAAACCGGGGACAGTTTTTAAAACATGTGGGGCCCCAAAAGACTAAATTTTTGGTTTTATAATCCGAAACAATATTTGGTGAAAATTTAGACAGTTTTCAGACACGTGGCCCCTAATTTCAGGTCGAAAATTTTTGAATTTTACATTTAATTTTCCCAAAACCCCAAAGACCCCAGCAAGAGTCCTGGAGCGCCATGGCACCCCGGGGCCAAAATGAAAGTTAACTCCCCCAAAGGTTTTTGGGGGTTTTTTTAAAAAGAAAATTTTAATTTTGAACCCACCCAAATCAAATAATTTGATATTGGGTTGAAAAAAGATATGGGACAGTATATACAACAATGCTGCACACCAAAAATGCCCTTTTTATAACAATATTGTAAAAAAACCCTATCCCCTAAAACACTTTAAAAATATTTAAATTTCAATTTTCAATTTCCAAATCCCCGAGGGGAATTTAAGAAACCTGTGTTTCACTCGAGCCCGGGGAGAAGGGGAAGCAGGAAGGTAAAACCAAAAAAATTTTTGTGTGCACCAGAGCAGAAAGAGAGGGGGGGAGCGGGGGGGTAACCAAAAAAAACTGTGTGCCACTCAGAAACAGAGGGGGAAGGGGGGGGAGCAGGATGGTAACCAGAGAA